>CABHPR010154770.1:11042-25708 GCA_902168415.1 Peromyscus melanophrys | reverse complement strand
GTCAGTGAGGAGTGGTAGCCAAGGCAAAGTTAACCTGATGAGTAAATAATTTATAGAACCTGCCAGAAGGTGGCGAGAGAAAAAGAAAGAAGGAAAACTGTTGAGTGAGATAAGGGGGCTAAGAACTTGGGAAAAGGGTGGGGTTTTTAGTTTGGTGGTCCTGGAGTGAGCTTTATTGAAAAGATGACACCGAGCCACGTCTTGAATGAGAAGCTAACATGGATATCTAAGGGAATAAGGTTCCAGAAGAGGGTGTGGCCAGTGGAACCTCAAAGGCTAGCAAGCATATCTAAGTGGGGTCCAGGGCAAGGATCTAGTGGTGGGTATTTAGGGAGATGAATGTCAGGGGTCAGAGGGTAGATTGGGCATCCTTCCAGCTGGATAGGTAGTTAGAATTTCCCTGAGTAAAGCAAGGAGCCATCACGGACTCTGAGCAATAAGTGTCGTGTCTGATTTCCAAAGATCACTGAGGCGAACACAGAGCTGAGGACTCAGTCAATTTAAAGAGTGGAAGGCTTGTGAATTAGATCCCAAGTAACTCTAAGGTAGCATAGTGGGACCAGCTGTTAGAATGGGGTGCCCATGCCCGTCTCTTCAGCCATCCGCCAGCTTCATCTAGGCCTCTTACAAAAATGTCACAGGTTCTCCTGGCTTGCTTCATCCAAAAGTCACACCCTCTTCCTCACTTTATCTTCTTGCCTTACTGCCTGGCTTCCTGCAGACTGCTTATTGCAGATGTGACTACGAACCCAGAGGAGGCGAGGTTTTGCCTTCGCCCGTGGCTCTGCAGGCCACGCTCGGACACACCCCCAAATGCTCATCAGCTGAATGAGTGCAGGAGTGAACCTAGGAAAACCATTTAACTGAACTTCAGTCTGTTTACATTCAATTCTCACTTGAAATAATAAGCCGTGAAACGGAATAAATAAAGAAAGATGTCTAACTGTAGATTATTTTCTACTACTGGCTAGCTTAGCAGGCTTACTACTTCTTTTTATTATTAATTTAATGCTAGCCTTCAAAGTTATGGGTTTAGTATGTCATTTTAACAAGTAGCTGTGGTTAGATATCATCCTAATTCAGTCCGCCCTCCACTGCCACTTCTTGTTCCTCTTGCCCCTTCCTGCTGCTCTCCCTTTTTCTCCCGAATATTCCGTCATTTGCTTCTGTGTCACATGGGTTCCATTGCCCCTTCACCCTCTGTCCTGCAGAAGAGGGGACAGAGCTAGAAAGCACTCTGTTAGCTAACATAGGTCAGATCAAAACAGAAACCACAAGTGGTCTTTCATATGTGGAACCTAGGTTCAAATATAAACATGCACACACACACACACACACACACACACACACACACACACACGCGTGCGCGCACACACACACATGTACTTGTTTCGTGCACACGTCATGAAACAAGGTGACTGATATTTAGAGTGTTGCTGGGTCATGTTAAGGTTCACAATGCATTCTTCACAAAATGATTACAGCCACACCCTAGAAAATTTGGAAAATGGAAAGGGAAAGACCTTACAATTTTATAACCTCACTGCTGCGTAAGTAACAGAATATAAAAGTCCCCTTTTATGTAGTTTCCAGTGTTTGTTTTGTGGATGGCCTTGTGCTAGCTAGGACTCTAAGATTTTGAAACTCTGAGCTGAAATTTGCTTGGAAGATGAATTATGTGATTCATTGGAAAACCAATAAAAAAGTATAAACTATTGAATAACTGAACTCTTCACTTGTAACCCATTTCATGAAATGATTTCCAGATACATTTGAGAGTCCTATTTTTTTAAAACAGCACACACGCACTTGTATGTGCGCGCGCGCGCGCGCGCGCGCGCGTGCGTGCGCGCATGTGTGTGAGTGTGTGTGTGTGTGTGTGTGTGTGTGTGTGTGTGTGTGTATGCCTGTGCAAGATGGGAAGTATCTTGTGCTGTCAACCTCTGCCTCATTCCCTTGAGACAGGGTCCCTCCCTGAACTTAGAACTTGCGTTCTTTTTCTGCTTTGGCTGGCCAGCAAGCCCTGGTGAGTCTATAGTTTCTCCCCTTCTCCCAGGGCTGGGGTTACAAGACCACACCTAAATTTTTACATGGGTACTGGGGATCTGAACTCAGGTCCTCATGCTTGCCCAGCAAGAACTCTCACCCACTAAACTACCTTGAGATGTCCATCCTTCCTGATTCTCGGGCCTATTGACAATATGGGTGTTCTACAGCCATTTCCTCTGGACTGAAACACCCCCTCTAGCAAGGAGGCAGGGCATTCATGAGACTCAGAGGGTAAACACACTTCACATGTCTGGGAAAGATGAAACCTACGGCATTCCCAGGAGCCCCTCCTCAAGGTTATAGAAGCAGTAAACACCTCAAGATTATAGAAAGAGGAAACAACTTCTGGGTGAGGAGACTGAACCCAGGAGAGCTGCCTGGAAGAGGCCTCTGAACTGTCCAGCAGCCTGAAAGTTCTCTAGACAACTCCAGAGATGCAGATTTTGTGAATCATCACTCATGCTAGGCTGGGCTTTTTAGTGATACAACCGCCTTTGAGTCATCCCTGCTTCTGTGAGTGACCCCTCACCCACAGTCCTGTACGGAATTCCAAAAATCCCATGGGTTCGCTAAGTTCAACTTGTAGTTACTATGGTCTGTTGTGGGTTCCCAGTCTGGGTGAGTAGACACGTGTGTGGTTTGTCTCACTAGTAAAAGTGTCACAATAATCATCTCTGGGTGTAGAAAGGGCTTGAAACAATGTGAGACAGGGTGCTGGGGAGATGGTAATGAGGGCATGTTAACACTTCTTAAGCATCTGTATATTTACCATGGTTCGAATTCATATTATCTCATGCAGTCAGTACCCCAACAACATCATCCACACTTTGAGATGAAAAGAACAGAGGCACATGGGAGTTAAGAAACTTAACTAAGGCCACAAACGTGTGGAGTTACAATTGTTTCTGAGGGTTATGGGTGAGTCAGGATCTTGCTATGGAGTCCTGACTGGCCTTACAGTTGCATAGAAGCTCTTGCCTCTGCCTCTTCCTCCCAAGTGCTTCTTCTTATCATCATCATCATCATCATCATCATCATCATCATCATCATCATCATCGAGATAAGGTCTTAGGTAGCTCAGGGTGGACTTTCACTACGTTATATGGCAAAGCTGGCCTTGAACTCTGAATCTTCCTGTCTCTATCTCCCAAGTGCTGAGCTTATGGGTATGCATCACCATGCCCAAGTGGAGTATGCATGTGTGCATGAATGAGAGCATACATGTTTGCAGGTATGCATGCATATAGTCGGAATTTTAATATTCTCTCTCTCTCTCTCTCTCTCTCTCTCTCTCTCTCTCTCTCTCTCTCTCTCTCTCTCTCTCTCTCTCTGCCTGTCTGCCTCTTTCTGTCTCTCTACCATCACAGAGGTAATAACCATTTTGGAGTGTCTGTTCTCCATCTGACATTCTTTGAAGCTAGGAGGCTCTGGCGGTGGTCCTCTGAAGCTCCTGCTGTCCTGGACTTTATAGCTGGGGAGGAAATTTGGTCAACAAGCAGAATGAGAAGACAGTGATAATTGCCAAGAAGAAGCTAGAATAAAGTTCTTGTGCCCAGCGACAGAGTGCTAGACTGCTCCTGTCCATTAAGCCTGTTACTTACTGAGTGTGGGTCATATGCTAACCTCTATCTGCCCATGGAGACACAGCTGTGACCCCGGCATCCCTCACTCTTGACTCCTGACCGCTGATGTGGCCCTGGCAGACCCCCATCCCCACAGCCTTCTGCCTCTTTCCTTACAAAGCACAATTTCTGCTTCAACCATCTGCGGCTCCTTTTACGGAGTCAGGAGCCACGTAGGCAATACTCCCCCTAATCTGGTTAGATGTCATAAAAATAATCAGTTGCTACAGTGAAAGTGTTCTCTGCTTCAGTGTGTCCCTGAGGTTTTACAGACAGAGAGAGACTCGAAGGCTGCAGGAGAGAAGGGTGCGGGGAGAGGCAGGAAGAACTGTCTAACTACATCAGAACTGGCTTGGGCTGGAGCACAGTGTTGAAGCACTTGCTGCTCATTATCTGACGTGCCACCTGCAGTCAGGCATCCGCAGCCTCTCCTGGGGAGTGAATGTGGAGAGGAACTTGTGGTGAAGTGTGCTGATGAAGGTTAATACTAGGCAGGATTTGGGGACTAGAGAAAGTGTGCCTTTGGAGAAAGGTGACAAAATGGATTCCTTACCCCTGGAGAGAAGATGTGATCTGCTGTTTAGCCTCCTCCAGGTAGAAGTGGAGAATGTACCTCACCTCAGGGCCTCAGGGCCTCAGGAAGCTCAGTATTTAGCCTAGTTTGAAAGATCACAGTGTCACATCCCTCCTGAGTCTCTTGTCGCCAGGGCAGGGGGTATGGTGCGTGTGCCATTTTCTACTTGCATTTCAGGCTGGCAATTTGTGCTAGGACGAAACAGTTCCAACACACTGCTGTGAAGTCCCATAATGATAATGGATGAAGTGGCATGCCGTAGCGGAATGCTGGCTAGTTTTATGTCAACTTGACACAAGCTAATGTCATCTGAGAGGAGGGAACCTCAACTGAGAAAATGCCTCCATAAGATCAGGCTATAGGCAAGCCTGTAGGCCATTTTCTTAGTTAGCGATTGATGGGGGAGGGCCCAGCCCATTGTGGGTGGTGCTATCCCTGGGCTGGTAGTCCTGGGTGGTTCTATAAGAAAGCAGGCAGAGCAAGCCAGTAAGCAGCACCTCTCCATGGCCCCTGCATCAGCTCCTGCCTCCAGGTTCCTGCCCTGCTTGAGTTCCTGTCCTGACTTCTGTGGATGAAGAGCAGCAATATGGAAGCATAAAGAATAAACCTTCTTCTCCTCAAGTGGCTTTGGTCATGGTGTTTGATCATAGCAATAGTAATCCTAACGAAGACAAGGAGTAAGGCCCGGTGTAGAAAACAGCTGAATCAGGTGCGCCAGGACTCAGAAACACAAGCTGCCTTTACATACTGGAACCCACAAGGTCTTGGAGAAGAACCCCCCAAATCACAGTAAGCTGACTGCAGCACCCCACTCCTAGGAGCACTTGATTATATGATCTGGCCCCTCCAATAACAGCAGCTGGAATGATGTACAGACCTGACACAGACTACTAAAGAGCTGAACAAGACTGCAAGCAGCGGCTGGCTGTCTCACATGCAACGCTTGGAGGGCAAGCGTCCTCAGAGTGAGAGGAAGCAAAGGGCTCTGAGCAAGCAGAAGAAAGAGAGGCCAAGGGAGAGTGGGGAAAGGGCTCTGAGCAAGCAGGCTCAGCATCACACACCAGAGCTCTTAGGGCACAGGAGCGAAGCCGTGGTACTGCGTGAACCACTGCAGCCGTTCTTATTTAAAGGGGATAATATAGTAAACAAAGATGAGGTGCACAGCACCAGACACCTGTGGACATGTCCACGGAGCAGTTTCATCTCTGTAAAGATCGTTTAACTCTCTCTTATGTATGGTTATAATCTTCCCATTTCACATTTCTTCCTATTGTGGAGAGAGACTTCAAAGTTTCAAGAGAAAGAGAAAAAAAACCTGCTAAGAAAATCCTATTGGGTTGTGGCTTTTTAATATTTATTTTGGGAAATCGCAAAGCTCACATAAGCATGGGCAATTGTGGGAGGACCCGCCCCCACTTTTTTCCCCAGGGTACTCTTGAATAGAGAGAAGTGAGAAATATTTAGATAGAAATATAGAAGGGAGAGAGACAGAAACACAGGATAGCCTTGGGAGGGCTTGGGTCAAAACCCACCAGCCCCTTCTGTCTCTTCTAAGGGGCTATTTATAGAAATGCCAAGGGGTGGAGCAAAAGACTGCCCCCTAGCACAGCCAAGTGCAGACCCTTCTAAACACCTGGTAATCACGCAGGTGGTCAATCCATCCCCTTATGAAGCCCTGCTGTGTAAAGCAAGCTCAGATCTCACTAGGAAACCTTTGCAGACTCCCACAGGCAATTATATTTGCCCCAGTGCAGGGCCTCCATCTTTGTGTGTGTGTTCCTGGTTGACTTGGGTAGCACAGTATCCTTTCTTCTCATCTAACATTAATGCTTTCAGCACCTTCTGTCACGTTCTCTTCCCTCCAGAACCAGCAGGTTTTAAGTGTTCAATCCTGATAAAGTGATGCAGATAGCAGAATGCAGAACTGGAAGTGAACCTGTACACCTTGCTGGGCCTGTGGACCACACACAGCCTCTTACCTTTATCATAGATTTCCTTCAAGACCCCTCGTTTGATCAGCTCCTCTCTGCTCTGCCTCATCGATATCTTCCTTTCCAGAGCTGCAAGCAAGAGACCAGAGAGGCAGGTGTGAATGGTAACAACTGTCCTCCTCCTCACCACAAAAGGACGCATCAATTAATAGATATTATGATCTAATGAAAGAGCCTATGAATTACGTTTTGCTGAGGGTAAGCTAATGACACCAGTTAATATGTGAACACTCTGAAAAGACATTTAACCAGATTATTTTTAACTCTTCAAAATACTCTTTGAGTTACCTATAAGGCAGGTTATTGAATTTGATGTATGACTTCTGACTCTGAGTTACGGTAGAGGATGCCTGAGCATGGAGAAGCTTCAATTTTTGTCAACCACATGGCTACTGGATAAAGGAACCAGGACCCTGAGCCTCTGGGACTCTACCTCTCAGTCAGAGGCATGTACCTGAGTATGGGTGCTGCTGTCAGACAGGCTGGGTGCTTCACCAGTCTGGCTCCCCACTGAGGGTCTCCTTGCCTTTCCAGTGTAAAAATTAAATTGAGGTATGCATTTGGATATTTATCTCTTGAAAAGTACCCTGCATTGGCATTGCCCATAGGACCTCCAGGGGACTATCTGGTGGGTAACCAGGGAAGATCTCTGGTTTACCTCCCCATGTGGGAGAAGCCACATGAGGAATGAACTTTTCCCAAGCCAGGTGTTCCTCCAGCTGAGCCACATGAGTGGTAGGTGGGGCTGGAGAGAGTTTTCCTATGGGAAGAGTGGGTGTAATGAAGACCAATGAAGGGGAATAGACACAAAGGGCGCACAGGAGGCATGCTGGGAGCCTGTGGAGGGAAGGAAGTCCCTTCAGCACCTGCAAAATTCAGTCTCTGGTAAACAAGGTGTGTGTGTGTGGGGGGGATTATTTCAGGGGCGTGTGTCAGCCTGAGCATTTCCACATCCTTCAGGAGCATAGCTATTTAGGGGTGACATGCTACTGACAGAGCAGAGGAGCGAAGCCACATGCAGGTCAGTTACACATACACACAGACACCCCTTAACAGAATTTAGAATAAGGACAAGTGGGTAGGAAGCAAAGCCTCCATGGGAGCTCATGAGTGGAGGACATCAGTCATAGCTCTTTGCTGCTCTGGGAAAACAGATGCCTCACCCTAGCTATTGTGATTTCACAAGTCCTCAGTAGGGCTGAGGCACCTTGATTTTGATAAAAAGTTCTCTGAGTCGCTCTCAGGCACAGCTGGGCTCAAACTCTGATATTATAGTTTGGCAAAGCATTTCTTTCCTATATGGAGTGCTCTGGTGTCAGTCGTCAACACTATAAAGAAAACAATGTAGGTCCTACCACACACACACACACACACACACACACACACACACACACTAATGAGAAGCTATTCTTCCTCTTGGTCTACAGAGCTAGTTCTAGGACAAGGCTACACAAAGAAACCCTGTCTTGAAAAAACAAAAACAAAAACAAAACAAACAAACAAAAAAGTGCAAGGATTACAAGTGTGCACTGCTCTAGCCTTACGTAGGTTCTGGGGAGTCCAATGAAAGTCATTACACTTGTGTGGCCAGTATATCACCAACTAAGCCATCTCCACCTCCCTGAGGGCACGTTTCCTTGGGGTGGAACAGCACAGGAAGTGACATCATCTCTCTAGTCTCAGTTGCTTCCTCCTTCTAAGGAGCTGTTTCCCTACTATCTCTTTTCACTAGCTCTGCATAGAGCCTCTCCTCTTGCCTCACTGCCAGCTACCCTTTCAAAGTGAGAGCTCAGCTTGCTCAAGGCCAAAGTCAAGCACATCGCCACTCCAGTGTGCAGGGAAGTGAGCCGTCTGGTGCAGAAGGACCCTTCTAGCCTTGTGACCTGGTTTCTTACTCAACTATAAAATGGGCCTGTGGGATTAATGAAGGCTTCCCGCTTCATCAAGCAAGGCTGTAGGCCAGCTCTCTTTACCGTGTAATCTTGGCTTTGAGTGGGGTAAAGACAGGAAAAGGAGAGGAGAGAAATTATGAAAATTGAAAGACGAGGAGCCCGTCCCTGGAGAGGAACGGTATAAAATGCATTACACTCTCCCAAGGGACCAGGGGATGAGGCAGGAGGCCACGCTGTCTCTATGGATGGCTTGGCCTTTGGGAGGGAGGAAACAGAACTGAGTAGAACAGAGCCAGCAAATCGAAGTAAGATAAAAATCCATATTGTCAGCTTGCAGGCAACAACCTGCAAGCAGGTATCATTTCTACATCAAGGAAAAAACGAGTCAGTAAGGACTTACGTTAAAACAAGAAAACTTAAGGATGTAAGAATCATTCTTATTAGAGCAGAGGGCAGTGTAAGTCTGAGGGACCACATATGGAAGGCTTTAGTGTAAACTTTCAATAATTCTAAAATTAGATAGTGGGGGTTAGAGAGATGGCTCAGTGGTTAAGAGTGTTCTATAGGCCCCAGGTCAGCTCCTGGCACTCATATTGGGTGACTCACAAATGCCTGTAACTCCAGCTCCAAAGGATCTGATGCCCTCTTTTGGCCTCCGTGGGCTGCTGTACACATAGTAGATAATATAGACATATATACATAAGTAAAAAGAAATCTTTAAAAAACCCACCTAGATAGTGGTGATGGCAGTATGAATCTTTGAATTTTATTTGGGAATTTTATTTTCATTTTGATTGATTGATTGTGTGTGTGTGTGTGTGTGTGTGTGTGTGTGTGTGTGTGTTGATATTTTATTTGTGCACCCCAGTAAAGCTTATCTGGGGATCAGAGGAAAAAGTCAGCCACTATAGAAACATAGAGGTCAGGCAGTGGTAGCACACACCTTTAATCCTAGCATTCGGGAGGCAGAGATCCATCTGGATCTCTGTAAGTTCAAGGCCACACTGGGAACAGAGCCACATGTGGTGGCACATGCCTTTAATTCCAGTGCTAGTTAACCATAGAGGTCTGGAGGTCTGGACAGACAGACAGGAAGTGATAGAGCTGGGTGGAAAGAGGAAGTGATGTAGCTGGACAGAGAAAAGAAGTAAGAGGGCAGAGCACAGAAAGGCATACAAGGCGTGAGTATACAGGAGGTAGCTCTCTTGGGCTAAGATTTTCCTAGTGGTAAGAATGTGGCTGGCTTCTTTCTGCTTCTCTGATCTTTCAGCTTTCACTCCAATATCTGGCTAATTAATGAGACCATTTAGCAATTGTCTTATATGTATATGTGTGTGTGTGCACATGTGTGTGCATGTGGAAACTTATAAGGATGGTAAGTGCCTTAATTTATCATTTTCTTCCTTATTCCCTTGAGGCAGAGCCTCTCCCTGAACCTGGAGCTAGGCTGGTAGCCAGCAAGCCCCAGAGACCTTCCTGTCCCTGCCCTCCCACGATCCTGGGTTTACAAGTGCACTCACAGGCATGCCTGGCTTTTTACAGGAGTGCTGTGATCTAACTCAACTGCCCATGTTGGTACAGCAAGTGTTCTTACCCACTGTGGTGAGCTGAGTGAGAATGGTCCCCGTACATTCATATACTTGGACACTTGGTCCCCAGTTGGTGGGACTGTCTGGGAAGGATTAGGAGGTGTGGCCTTGTTGGAGGAGGTGTGTCACTGGGGGAGGGCTTTGAGCTTTCAAAAGCCCACGCCAATCCTAGTTACTTCTCTGTCTTCTTTGTGCTTGTGAGTCAGATAGGAGTTCTCAGCCACTGCTCCAGAGCCATGCTGCCTATTGGCCACCATGCTCACTGCCATGAGGTCATCAACTTCAATCCTCTGGAATCCGGAGCCCTCAGATTAACCCTTTTATAAGTTGCCTTTGTCATGGCATTTTGTCACAGCAGTAAAAAATAACTAAGGCACCCAGTGAAAATTTTGAGTATTCTAAAACCATGTAGTTGCGTGTTTACAATGCTCTAAGTTTATAGTATATAAACGATACCCAGTTACAGTGTTAAGCTCACATTTCCTCATTTTATATGTAAACATTGTTCTTAAAATCACAAATCAGCTCATTCTGTGCATTGTTCTGCATGTCTTATAATGTTTATTCCTGTCTTTCTACACTGGACTATTTCATTCATTTTTGGATGTTGTGTGTAACTTTTCATGGGACATAAAATATGCACCATGGTTTCTTTTGTGAGTCTGTAACTAAAAGAAATTTGTTTCCATGTTTTTTTTTTTTTTTGGATAAACCTGCTTCTGTGAGCCTTGTGTTTAGGTCCCCAGGAGAATTCTCCATCCCCAAAGGCTTTTCTCACTAGGAAGCTTGAGAAAACACCATTTCCGGGCAGGCTGTTTGTAACGCATTCTCAGTACTGATGACAGTTGTGTTTCATGATTTTGGGGGATTGCTTTTTTGTTAAGACTAAAAAGAAGCAGCAAGTGTTGGTTTGGCCCAGGGCTGCAGGCCCTGCACTCCAGCAGCCGCCTTCCCCCCTCTCCCCTCACAGCTGCTGCGAGAGAAATGGCTGGCACCACAGGGTGGCTGTCTGTGAATCTGGACTCCTTGCCCATCCAGCAAAGTTTACCAAGTGTCCTCAGCTATCAGTGGTGATAGGCGGAAGCTGTGTGTGACAGAAGCCTTCCCTCCAAGCCCCCACTGCGAAGCCTCTTCTCCCTCCTCACTGCTGCCCTGCCTGCTCTTCTCCCCTCCTCCCTGCTGCCTGGCCTGAGGCCTTTTGAGGGAGGGGCAGTATTGATGCGGGAGAGTCATTTGGTCCTGCTAAGGGGATCAGAGTGGAGACCTGTTTAGATTCTGTTTCTCTAGGACAATCTCTCTCTGTTGAAGTCCCTGCTCAACTGTCTTTAAATTACATTCTGAAGGGAATAGACATTTAAGGGGAGAAGCAAGTGAGAAATGAAGAAGTGTTCAGCAGTCTCACAGACTCTTTCTCCTCACAGTCCCTAAAACAGTCAACTTGCAATTCAAATCTGTAGCTTTGATCTTTTTAAATCTTACAGCTCCAGGGAAAGAAACATTAAAGCAAGAAATCTGTGAGTGACAGATAGAACCAAAGCTTCCAGAACCTTTAACATGCTTAAGCTCCCCGCCCAGCTTCACAGATGATGGGGAGAATTAATATGATCACAATAGCCATAGCCTAGGAAGACCCCAAACAACCAGTGCATTGAGATGAAGCACACCTATAATCCCAGCACCCAGAAGGCAGGGGCTGGAGTTTGACATCACCACAGGCATGCCGATCAGTAAGCGCAAGGCCTGGGTTTAGTTTAATCTCCAGCATGGCAAATAAGACAGAAAAAGAAAAAGAGAAAGGAAGAAAAACGAAAGTGAGCATGTGGGTACCTGACTGTGTTTTAGATGGCATGGTATGATAAACACATTCGATAGTCATTCAGGTCCAAAGGCAACAGGTACAAACACCAAATAACCTCTCTCTCACTAAATCAGATGTCCAAGGTGGTGCAAAGAGCTAAACATTTTGCCAAGAGCCCAATTATTACTAGGTAGAGAGGGTTTCAATTGCTTGATTACCCAAGGAAGGCCTTACTGAATCATTCATTCAACATGTAAAGTGACATCTTTCTACTTGTCAGCGTGGGCCAAGGGATCCTCAGAAGGAACAGCCCTGCTGGGGAGCATTCTTCTCTTATGGGGGATCATGAAGTTCCCCACAGGCTCATGTGCTGACAGCTTGCTTCTGCAACAGCTGATCATGTTGCTGGCATGTGATAAAACTTGTGGGGAGTGGAACCTAGCTGGAGGAATTTGGGCGATTGGGGGGTGCACCTTTGAAGGAGACACTGGGATGTCAACACCCCTTCTTTGTATTTGTTTCTTAACCACCATGAGAAAGGCAACTTTGAGACACTCCACATTGCCTGTGATAACTGTGATGCTCTGCCACAGTCCTGAATGGGCAAGCAATCATGAACTGAGAAATTCTAAATCTGGGGGCTGAAACAAATCTCGCCTGCTTTTGGGGTGATTTTCTCGAGTGTTCGTCACAGTAACAGAAAGCTAAATCCATTTAGAAATCCCATATAGCGAATGAAGGCTAAGTGTTCTTGTCACATAATAAGCACAGATTCTGGTGGCTGCTCTGTCAATGTGACCTTATAGCCCTTACCATAGTTTTACAATAGCAACTTCACCAGAATTCCCAGTACACAGATGCAGGGAGCCAATAATCCATTGTGGCAGTTTGAATAAGAATGCGCCCCGCCCCCCAACAGGCTCATCTATTTGAATTCTTAGTCACCATGGAGTGGAACTGTTTGAAAGGATTAGAAGGATTAAGAGGTATGGCTTGTTGGAGGAAGTATGTCACTGGGGGTGGGCTTTGGGGTTTCAAAAGTCCACAGTAGGTCCAGGTTCTTTCTTTGCCCTGCTGCCTGCAGATCAGGATGTAAAGCTCTCAGCTACTTCTCCAGTGCCAGATCTGCCACCATGCTCCCTGCCCTGATGATGATGGACTAACCCTCTGAAACTGTAAGCAAGCCACTAATTAAATGTTTTCTTTTATAAGGGCTGCCTTGGTTCTGGTGTCTCTTCACAGCAATAGAAAAGTGACATCCATCCTTTTACTCTCTTTCTGTGTCTTTATAAAAAGTCACATGGTGTCATGATAGTTCTATGACTCAGCCAGCTACAGGAATTTCCCATCAGGCTTGAATGGTCCTCACGTAATGATAAAGCTATCTAGATTGTTGCCCTAAATACCAGACAAACTAGCCTTGGCCTTGAGAAAGATTCCTTAAACCGGAGGCTATGGACACACCCAGGCAGAACAACCCTCTTCTCTCTCTTCCATTGTGAAGAAACATTCATACTCTGGATCTTCTTCTAATACAGGCTTTGGATTGATTGTTAGGGTTCAATGCTTCTTTCTTTGAAATCTTAACTAGTCCCATGCCTTGATGGCCCATCTCTGGTGGGAACTCCCCTGTAACTATTGTTAGGGAACTGCAGAACAGGTTTGGTGGGATGGTGCCATTGCATTCTTCTTCTCCCTCTTCTTCTCCCTCTTCTTCCTCTTCTTCTTCTCCTCTTCTATTATTATTATTATTATTATTATTATTATTATTATTATTATTATTATTATTTTTATTTTTAGTAGTAGTAGTAGAGTAGTAGTAGTAGTCATTGTGTTGTAGCTAGCTGGGTCATTTCTTCATGGCCCACAAGGCCAGAGATGAGCCTGTTTATTTATTGTTTTTTTTTTTTTGGGGGGGGGGTGAGATTTAAATCATCCACACAGTCTAAAGTCTACTTTACAGAACAGTGTTGCCCACAGATACTCAACAAATGAATGTAAGCTTATATATCAGTTACTCAACAGACACAAGCTTAGCGAAAAAAGAATCAGAGAAAAATGGTGCCTGTACTGAACATGTACAGACCCTTTCTCTCTCTATTTTCTTGACATATTTATTCATGTATATGATAAATTTTAGTCATATTAACCTCCCATGCCTCTCTCCCATTCCCCTAACCAATGAAACTCTTCTTCCCAAAATGCCCCACCCCTACTTTCATGACAGATCCCCCTTTCTGGCCTGGCCACCATTCACTAAACAGAAACCCATAACCACTGTTACAGATAGCATGTCCTTTGCAGTTGCTATTGTGTGTCATCCAGTAGTGGGGTCAAGTGCTCAGCAATACACCCACACGTTCTATGAAAGTATGCCATTGAATGTAAGAGGCTAGATTTGGGCATCTTTGGGTCCTGGAACCATGCCCCATGGGTACCAAGAGTTGACTGTGACCACACAGAAGCAGGGCAAGCTCTTCATGTCTGAGCCTGAAGGTCCTAATGATCAAAGTGACCAAGCATCTATTTCCATGTATTTCTGCTGCTGTGGTGGAAGCATGAGTCAGCGGAGCTCTGTGCTGTGGTGAGAGCTCTTGGCTAGGAGCTCACCAATGCACTCAGCTCGGAGGCTTTCCCCAGTATGCAAAGGTGTAGACTCCTTTAACCTCAAGTAACCCAATACCACAGAGCATTTGCCCATTAATAATTATGGTTTTGTCATAACTGATACGGAGTATGTCAGTATGTCAGTAATTCAGACAGTATCATTTCCTCTGGAGTGACAAGGTAGGAGACTAGATAAGGCCACTAACAGGTCTGTTTTTCTCTTTGCTACAGGAAAAGGGCTTCCCTGCCAGGTCTCAGGCATGCATATGTGGAAAGGGAAGGGACATAGCTCCATTCTTAGTTGTAAGCTGTGTGGTTGAGAATATGTTATTCATAGATTTTAAGTGTACTCACAAGTGAAACAAACCATCTGGAAAAGCATTTGGGAGCTAACTAGGCAAATGCAGTTGTGGGAGGGTATTGAAGCTCATTAGGGGTTATTCTTAGCTTTGCTACATATGAAAATGGCCCTTATATACATAGAACACATTTCTTACTTTTTTAGAGATGCATGATGAGAGGTCTGTAATTTATATTAAAAAAA
>CABHPR010154769.1:0-38077 GCA_902168415.1 Peromyscus melanophrys | reverse complement strand
ATGCGGATGGTAGATCCACAGCCAGCGATCGTTAGGCATTGGGGAAGGCTGGTGTTCTGTAATAAGAGAGCTAAAGTGCAGGCTGTGAATCTGGTGGTGATAACTAATGGTCACACTACTTAAGACTTTGATTAAATCTTCTAATGGGAGGGGGTGAAATAAAAATAACCAAAGAGTCTAAAGGACCAAGGAACACAATGGGATTTGTATTTTCACTCAGAAAAATAAACCCCAAATGGGATCAAAGGGCCCCAGGAAATGAAAAATGACCATTCCTATGTCATCCTGATCTGATCTGGAGCCAAACTATCATGTGATAACGGTGTGGGGCTTTAGGGGAGGGCACAGCTGTTCTTTGGGTGCTAGGGAAGGAGGGGAATGCCATGGTCCATTCAGCTGAGTGAAACATACTCTAATTTTAAAAAGTTATTGAGATTTAATCTCTAACAACAACACAATAGCTCAGGCAACAAGGAAAAGGGTGTTCCTAAGGACAACAGCAGCTGCTTTCAAAATCTCCTCATATTCAGTTCTGCTGCTATGAGTCAGGGGTGTGGGGAAAAAGAATCAAGGATTGGAGTACTTGATCTGAGTCACTCCCACCAGCTACACGGGGAATCTGGCCAGGAAGATCATAAACACAGGCAAAGGGCAGCATTTGTTTACCACATGCCCCAGAGATCTGGGAGTTTTCAGCAGAGAAGGAAGACCTAGGGGGACTCTGGTGGGGTCCTGAGCTCTCAAGATTTAGGCTTAGCCAGTGGTAAGCCAAGAAGGTGGAGTCTTGGCAACTGGCTGGGGCCTGGCTGATTACAGGTGCAAGCCTTTCCTTAGGAGAAAGTGGGTACGTTCAAATCCACAAGGAATGATAGGTAGATAAAACCAGCATGTTTGGATTAGAAAACTGAAGTCTGGATCCAGAGGACCTTGGAGTGACATCATTAAGAAAGCAGAAATCTCGCCTTTCCAATATATATCTCTACCTACAGAGACGCAGATAGGCAATGATGTAAGGAAGGTAGACAGCACTATAGCCAGGTCAAGCAGAGTCCAAACGTCACATGACATGACTGCCAGCAGAGAGAATCAAGGAAGAGCATCTCCTTCTCCAATGCTCTATCTAAGAGCTGCCCAGCAGTCTAAGGAACTAGCTAATCAGGCACAAATACCTTCTTCAGGACAATATAAGGAAACATGAAGAAACACATGCTCAATAAACCATGAACACACATGCTAGACAGTTTCCATGTCAATCCCAAAGTGTCTACTGAATTCCTACTATGTTCTTGGTTATGTATGCAGTATGCCCAGAGGTCAAGGACCAGTGTGTGGTTCCTATGTAAAAACTCTTCACGGAAGCTACCCTGCATGGGGTTATCTGGATGGTTACAGACTTTCAGAGAAGACTCAGTGATTCTAACTTGAGGTTTGGGCACAGCCAACCAAGATGGCTTCCCAGAGTTGGCAATACCTAAAAACTGAACCAAGAAAGCAGAGTCAGCAAACGTTCCCCTGGAATAAGTCAGATGGTAAACATTTTGGTTTTCAGGGGCCAAATCTCTCTGTTGGGACTCCTCTACTTTGTTGTGAACCCCAACTGTAGCCGGGGTCAATAGGCAAATTAATGAGTGTGACTGTGTCACAGTCAAGCTCCACTTAAGGAAAGCAGGCTTAGGGCCAGATCTGGCCCATGAGCCTCAGTTTACTGATAGGTAAGTGTTAATTACCTTGAAGAGGCCAGGGAAAGAATAAGGTACAGGGAAATACTACAGCAATGTGTAAGTCAGAAGGACTGCTTTGCAAGACATCTAGAGAACACTTATGTGAAAAATGTAACTATGGAAGCCCTTTCAGACCAAACTGAGAAGGAGTCTCAGTGTCATGTTGATAAGTGAAAGCTAGTGATCATCCTAATGTGACAGGTTAATGGTTGTCAAGCAAGCCATCAAAAGACCTTTTAGCTGGGTGTGGTGACTCAGACCTATAATCCCAGCACCCCAAAGGCCAAGGTGGGGCTGGGGCAGGCGAGCGGGGATGTTGCTATGAGTACAAGGCCAGCTTGAGTGACAAAGTGAGTCGTAGGACCCCAAAGAACAACCCAAAAGTTCATCTTCTCTGTCCTAAAAATGAGATGATGATAATGATGAGTCTGTACTTTCAAATAATATAACTAGGGGATGGTATTTAGCTCGGGGCTAGAACACTTGCCTAACATAAGGTAGGCCCTGGGTTCAATTCCACGCATGACAAATACAATAAATTAATAAACACTATACTGGGCGGGGGTGAGGAAGACTATTTGGAGGAAAACAGTGGTAGATCAAGCAAACAAGGCTGGGCTCCTGAAGTTGTTAGCTCTCATTGGCCCCTAACAATGGTGACAGTTTTGAAATATGGCCCAGAGGCCAAATCAGCTATTAATAGAATAGATGAGAGGGCAAGACAGTATATGGATTTACAGATTTAAAATGTGCATGGATATTCACTCAACTACCTGCCCTGTTCTTCTGTCAGATCTACTCAAAGGAACTGTACTAAGGCACAGGTAAGGAGCCTGGGTTTAGCTTGGCTTGCCTCGAGAACTAATGTCCCTACCAAGAAGTTCACCAAGGGGCAAAGCTAGACACTCAGAGCCAGTCACAGGAAGGTGGTGGCCTGGAGCCTCTATACCAACCGTCACCACAATTGTGTGGAAGTCAAGAAACGTCATGAAAATGAATTCAGAATCGGAAAGCAAAGGTCTGTCCTGCCCTTTCTGTCCACCTCTGGTTTGCTCTCCAACCTTCTGGTCATCCTCCAAGAAGACATTGAACTCACTGATTCTCCAGGACCACCTTAGAGCTGGGAGAGCCACAGAGACCGGGCTCCAGTATGACCAGGAACGAGGAGACCCAGAGTCACGTTTTTCTGATCATCCAAGTGTCTAAACATTCCCTACCAGAATCCTGGCAGCAGGGCTAAGAATGCACTTGTCAGACACACACCTTCTGGTCCAGAAAACCCTTTTTGTCTGAAGATGTGTGTCTTTGTTTCACCCCTTCACACTTCCACAATTATGTTTCTGAACACTGGGAAGAAACAAAACAAGGCACAGCAAGCCTGGCTGGGGAGGACCTTTGGGAGAGTTAGTAGCTGTCACTCATTATGCAAAGGTTGGGTACCATTTGTGTGGTGCAACTATTGATAACCTTCAAGTCACTGGGATTCTGACAACCACATGATGTGGGGGGACTTTCTCTGTCCAGTCTTCCTCAAGGGACAGAAAAAAAAATAAAGAGGAGAGCTTTTAGAATAAGCTCATCATAAAGAGCAGTTTTCCAGGCTCTCTAATCTCCAGCCCCCACCTCCCCACGCCCCGCCAGAGGCTGAGGATACACAACCCAAGAACAACAATTGATAAGGTATAATCTTTCCATACTCTAATACTTTCATTCCTTTCTCCTTGGAGGATTTATTAGGGCACTGCTAAGCAGACTTCAGCACTTTGGAAAGATTTATGCTGGCAAAAGTTGACATTAAAAACAAAACAAAACAAAAATTTAGGTTCTATTTCAATGAGAAAAATAAAAAGAATCAGAGTTTCAGGGTTTCAAGGGACCTTAGAAAGAGCATCCTTCAGTTCCCTTATTTTACACAAATTTGCCAAAAATTTCTTTCAAGTATTCAAGATGGAAAGCAACTTCCTAGAGAGATTATAGCTGCCTCTTACAGCTTTTGTTAGTTTATTTCTGTTAAGACTCTGATTCCTTGATCTGGAAATTAAGTAAATTGATTCTATTTTAATTTTATAGCCTGTCATGCTAAGCTTTTCAACTCTCATCCCCCATCCATGGGCTGTCTCTGCCTGTAATTGATTTGTCCTTTCATAAGGCTAGCTGGACAAGACTCCATCATGTGAAAAAGAAACGCATTAGCTATAGTCAAAGTGGCTACTTATCATTATCCCCATCAATATCATGAGAGATGGTGTTCTTTCTATCTAGTATCTACTCACTCACTATGTGATCTGGGTCAAGTTCATCTTTTCATGTGTTAATGAAGGATAATAATAACAATAATAGATCATAACACTCAACATGTGCAAGGCAATCATGAAGCAAAGGGGCTGTGTGCGTGTGTGTGCACGAGAGAGAGAGAGAGAGAGAGAGAGAGAGAGAGAGAGAGAGAGAGAGAGAGAATTTCCTTGCAACCCCTCGGAGATAAGTCCTATTATTAACTTCATCATACAGATGGGGAAGAGAAGGAATAGAGACATTCTGGAAATTATTAGAGACTCTGGGTAGAAATGGATGATGTCGAGTCTGAAGCTGCTCAGATGAAATATCGGTGTCTTGAGAAGTATGAAGTTTCATACCCTCATAAAGCATTGCTCTTACTGCAGCAATCAGTATCCACTAAGTGTCCACTTGATGACCATTTCAAAACAGGACCACATTGGGACTTACTTCAAAGCCCCCTCCCAACCCACAAAACAAAACCCCACAGATTGTATCCCTCATCTATCTTCCCCTGCTCTAAAGTCCCCCTGGGACTTCAGATTTCAGTTGGCAGTGAGGTAAGTTAGCTCAGTGCATGGTATAGAGAAGAGCCCCTGTATTTCCCTCTTATACAGACAGGGGAAGATACAAAAGATGCCTGTCTACATGACACTCACTGTATTACAACTCCTTTGTGTCTATGTGTATTCTAGAACATTTCATAACTTCATTTCCACCTCCTGTTTTTTCATGGCAGAAAACCTACCAAACATCCTTTTGCAGTAATGACTGTTCATGGTGCTGGCTTTGAAGAATCATGCTGGAGGTGTGTCCTGTGCAGAAACCTTTGCTTTTCTGCACTGAAGGAATGGCCGGCTCAAATGACCAAATACAGAGAGCTGCTCAGACCTGCTAGAAGATAAGTGCCAGATCATGGCTCCTTTCTTGTCTTGAATAGAATGACCTAAATAACAGCTCTAACAGAAAGATATAAGCTCCTGACCTTGAAAGTCCATAGCCTGGGACTTCCTAGAAGTGTCACCTAGGAGCTGATGGTGGATTGGATCCACCTACCTCCTCTGGAGTCATGAGCAGCCTTAAATGTTCCTTCCCTTGAGCAGGTAAATGCCACTTCTCTCCAGTGAGCCCCTGTCCTTATGCTGGCCCTATCTGTTGCTTCCTTTTGTCCACCCTGACTCTCAGTAAAAAATATTCAGATCCGCTGACATGAATAGAAATTATGTAGAGTGTCACAAGTCTCTGATCTTCTAGAACGAACGGTAGAATAATACATGATAGAATCCTAACACATGGTAGGATTCTCACCTCTCTTAATTAAGAAAATTACTGCATCTTGGTCTATACCTGTACATCATTTCTAGATCTTCCCTCCCAGGGCTTATCCTCCACAAAGAATGCTGACCACATCTACAAGTTGGTAACTTTCAAGATAAGCCCTTCTCCTTACTCAATTTCCCTCTTAAGTCCCTTGGGCATTCATTCCAGCTCTTATGTGTACATGGGCACAGTCTATGAGAAGCTGCTCAGGAAGCTTTAGGAGTACTTCATGGATCCAGGGTGAGCCTATTCTGCATGTCATTTACTTCTTCGATGGTGGAGAATCCCTTCATTTATTTTTTCTTTTGTTCATCAAATATGTACTGAACTGGAATCCTTCAGGCCATTTTCCACTCAAGTGTTCCTGCCAGTACAGGATGCCAAGCCAGTGATAGCAGCATGCTATATTTCTGACTGTGGAGGGAAGGATGGAAACCCCTAGGTCCATCCTTGAATGAGTGAGATCCAACAAGCTCCAGCCTAGAAAGCTATTGTTGGCCAAAACAAAGAGCACAGGAATGCAAGGAGTCAGTACTGCCCCCAACAGACATGTTCCTCAGTTTACAGATGCCCCTGCCACTGTCTACACATCTGGCACAGCTCTAGCTCCTCTGTCCTCATGCACACATCTGGTATGGTTCTAGCCCTGGAGATGGAATCTTCTCACTTCATTTAAAAGTCAGTGAAGGTGATCAATTCTGAGATGGAGAGACAGTAAGAGAGTTCACTTTGAGTTTGCACTGTATCTCCATTGTAGCCCAGGGAATGCTTGGCACCAATTTTGTGTTTGAAGGGCTATGTATGACAGGTTCTTTCTAGTTGACTAGGAGAGCCCAAGGGAATTTTCTTGTACTGTTGTTCTTGAATGTGAGAGAAATGTGCCTACCGATGATGATCATTTGATCAAAGAGGAAGCAGCAGAAACAGAAGAAGAGGGGGGAGGGAGAGAGGGACAGACAGACCGACTGACAGACAGCAGGTAGGTGTGTGTGTGTGAGAGTCAGGCCAACTTTGGTTTAGCTCAGTCCATCTAAGCTGATCCTAAGAAAACTGTTTTCACCGGGCAGTGGTGGACGCCTTTAATCTCAGCACTCGGGAGGCAGAGCCAGGCGGATCTCTATGAGTCTGAGGCCAGCCTGGTCTACAGAGCGAGATCCAGGACAGATACCAAAACTACACAGAGAAACCCTGTCTGGAACCACCCCCCCCACCTCCCCCCCAAAAAAGAAAACTGTTTTCTCAGAACAGAACTTTCTGTGTACATGTAGCAATTTCCCTTCAAAACTGGCACTATCTAGGCACACAAAGAGGTCTCTTCAGTCATTGTTTTGAAAATGGCTGTCTTAGTTCTGTCCATCTTTGTAGATTCTGTGTAGAGGACAGGCTCGCTGGAAAAGCATAACTCTTGTAGCAAATGGAGAACTGCCTGGCTCAGCATACTGGTTAGAGGCAAAACTCTAGAACAAGAAAGCCAGCATACGACTCACTGGTTGAATGCATTCAGCCAAATTCCACTTCCCGAAGTTGGCACCCTTAGCATGCACAGCCTACCACTGTGGGGAACTCCAGGGCACAAGTACTTTCCCATGCTGTTTTAATGACTCCTTGGGGTCAATGGTGCACACAAATGTCACAGTTATGGACACAGACACGATGAACACAGAGAAAGGTCTTAAGCACAAAGAAATAAAATGGAAAAGAAAACTGTGCCACGGTACTTAGAAATGCCACATGACGTCCCAGGATTTTGTGTGGCAGTACTTCACAGGCAATGTGTTTTGTATTTCCACTCGAGTCGGGTAAGCAGTTGAAAACTGTGGTGGATTTTCAGTGAACAGGATGTGAAGTGCTTATTGTTTTTCCCCTCTGTAGATGTGAGGAGACACGCTGTCTCCCTGAGAAAGATGGGAGGAAAAAAGCCTCCCTGCCATACTAGGAGCGTTTCAAAAATAATTTCCAGGATCTGGAATTGAAGCTACCACATGCAGCTGAAGCCAGGACCCTTAGGGGCTGGTCATGTGTCCCAGCTGGTGGCCCCATTTGTCGGCTGCTCTGCCTGAGCCAATACTATCACATCAGCCCTTAAGCTGCCCACCTCTGTCACCTTCAACACACTCAAGATTTATTCAAATGGAGGGATGGTGCGTGGAAGAAGAAATAGTGGGTAAGAAAAGGAAATGGAGTGCAGGTAGGTCGCCAGTCCGTGCCAAGTAAATCTCCCTCCCCCAAAGAAAACCTCAAAAAGTTCAAGAAGGAATTCCAATGGCTCCTAGTCAGCCTGGAAGAATTGGGCTTAGGAAATTTCACTAACTAATGAAAATCAACCGCCCCAGAGCCATTCATTAAGCTGTCTTTAAAGAGACTACAAGTTCTTGGACTAGAATTGGGATAATGGCCTTCATCTGAGGGGACCCTGCTGGTGCTCTACAGAACCCCCACTTTCAGAGGCCCCTTAGAGGACTTCCATTCTCCCTCCTCCCATCACAGCCCCTGAGCTTTTCCCTTCCCTTATTTGGGGTGTGAGGGTTGCTCAGTTGTCTCACTGTGACTGGTCTCTTTATGGAAGCCACTAGAGTGCCCTGTTGGTTCATTTCCTGATCTGACATCTCAATTGCTTTCTATTCCACTGCAGATTAAGAACAGCATCCTTGGCTTGGCCTCTGCCAAGGCCCATTTTTACCCTTTTCTTTTCTTCCCCACACTCTACAGAATGATTCCCAAAACTTGTGGGTGGCCACTTGCTTTGAGAGGGACTCTGACATCACCCACATCATCTCTAGTTTCATCACTGCCATCTGCATCTCTTTTTCATCCCAGAGACATGCACAGGCCTACAAATCTTGTTCAGTAGTGCAAAGATCTAAGTGCCTCAACTTACCCAGAGATGATGGAGCCATACCAATCTGTTTCAAATCCCAGCTCTACCATTGCTTTCTTATCAAATTATCCAAACTATACAAATGAGGTGCTCCACAGATGCCTCAGTTTACAGCAGCAGCAGCAGCAGTGGCAGCCACGTGCTGAGTACCCTTGTGACAGAGGCAAATTAGTACCTGTCAACTGAGGTAGCAACTACAAGGAAGGAAGGAAACGAAGACCATATGCATTTTAAATTAAACAGCACACCTGCACATTCTTGCTGTTCTGGCAGAGTAACTTAGACCAATGGCAATGTCTAGTCCTGACATGAATCCAAGTTAACCAAGTAGCCATGTCCTTCTATCATCCTATTAGCAAGCCTAGCCCCCAAGCTATATATCGAATTAAAGGTCTCTGGGATCGTGGTTCTGTGCTCACAAAAGATCAGGGTACCACTGACAGCTAAAACTGGGAAAGCAAGTTCTCATCAAATCTCACTACGCCTCCTCTTATCAATGAGCATGACCTGTCTACATCAGCCTAAAACTGCTTTCCATTCAGCTGCTTTGTACTTAGGTAGGAATCAAAGATGCCAAAGATGAGCATCTTTTCTATGAGCACCAAGTCCTAATTTTACTGAGGTAGTTAACAAGTGTCTATCTCAGATGAAGGACTAAACACAGAAAATGATGGGTACCATATGAGGAAGGAGAATCTCAAGGTATGGTAGAGACCAGAAGTGCCACACACCGACTGCTGGTTCCCATGTGGGTCATACCTGAAGGAAGGATGCCTAGAAGCCTGTGCAGCAGCCAGTGTCTCTTGACTGGCTTTACACCATTGTTGGTCTGATGCTAAACTGAGACAATGCCCAATCACATCACAACAAATTAGTCACAGACAGGCAATAGCAATCAACTCAAGGGGCTATCCTGAATGGAGGCTGAGGGATTCCTGGCTCCAGAGCTACATGCTCCCACAGATGTTTCTAAAAGCCTCTTCCCAGAGGCCCATTTAGAAAGAAATTAAATGCAACTTTGACTTAATTAACGTTTTAAATGATAATGAATACAATGTAGATTCATAGGAGGCATTTACATTGTGTTGTAAAATTGATAAAAATTTAATAACTCTTTGTTAATAAGTTATGTCTCCCCAGACCCATAAAGCCTAAGGCACTGCAAACTCCAGACTTGGTCTAATCCACACTCCTGCTGTAGGTAGAAGGAGGGAGATGGACTTGACATTTGCTCCAAGCCTGCTCTAATTCCAACCTCTGCTTGTTCATCAGCAGTTTATTTCATCAAGTAAAGGTCAGGGTTTGGGCTCAAGGCAGAGCCTTGACAAGAAGGCTCAAGCAAAGAGCAGACTGGCCCTGGCATCTGTCACCCACAATAGTGGAGGAAGAGGAGAAATGGAGTGCTAGCTGGCTACACCTGTCCTTCACCATGAAGGTAAGAAGAAGAACCCACTGCCTGGTGGTAAGAGCTGTCAAGACCAGTATCCTGGTAGCCGACCACTGTCCTGAAATAAAAACACAAACATAATTTCCACATCACCTTGCATAAGGACCTCTGTCTGGTGTACCTATGACATGCCAACGTATTTTTTTCACTTGTCCTTAAATAGCCAGAACCATCTATTATAGCACAGAGCTCCTGGAAAGGGAAGTGTCTAAGTGACGGGGTACATACATAGAAAGGGCCCTACCTTCTTCCCTTATTCTGGCCTTTTTACTTCCTGTCTCTAAATTCCGTGTCAAAGAATGTCCTTTGAAACTCTGACTGTTCTGTCTGTTGTGATGTTCTCTTCCACCTGGACACATTGCCATAGGTCACTTCCTTTAAGGGGTTCAACAGCCCTTGTCTGGGGGTGATGGGAAGGAGCACACTCTCTTACTGAAGATCAACTACTTCCCCTGATATTGGACTTACAAACACCAGCATCACAAACTGGGTGAAAATGAGCTTTGTTTGGTGTTCTTTGAAGACAGTGTCAGGAGTTATTTTCAGAGGGAATTATTTGCAAAGGTTGATTTCTGCCTCAGACATTACTGAGTACAGAAGCTGACAACTGTGTGCGTGGTCCATTACCTGAAGGGAAGCATCTTTCCAGGCAACTCTCTACCCCGTTTGTCTAAAAGACATTAAGCAAGAGGTATTGGCTTCAGTGGCCTTGCTTGGGACAGTAAGAGGACTCGAAGAGGCTCTTCCTGGGGGCATTATTCATTTTTGTCACATCTGATGGGTAAATTGTAGTCCAGCCCTACCTGCCTTCCTCTTATTTTTCACTTCCCACGATAAAATGCAAATGGACAAATCAGATGCACGGCCAAGGTTGGCTAAGGAGCCAGAGAATCAAAAGGCTCTAATTAGTATTTGCAGTCAATGAGTGTGATAGGGGGTGGGGGAAATAGACAGAATGAGAATGGATACGAACACATCAATATGAGTTGCATGAAAAAGGAAGACACTGGAGACACAGATGCATGAACTAAAATACATGGCAGGGTGGGGGAGGGGTAGACATTGGGCAAAAGTTTCAATGAAATAGGAGGAAGGAACTCTGGTGTCCAATTGGACAGCAGGGTATCTCCAGGTGATTACAGTCTATAGTGTGTCTTTCAGAATAACTAGAGAGAAGAAGATTATGGCGTTTTCACCACAAGAAATGATGTTTGAGGTGACGCACATGCTAATTAGACTGATGTGATCGTGACACTATGTATGCACACATAGAAAACTCACATTGTATCCCATACATTTTTGTCATTGTATATCTGTTAAAAACGCACGAAACACTAAAATTAACTCGACATGTGCCGAGTAGCCTCTGGCTTTCTTTTCCCCACTTTCTTCACTGGTGACAGGAAGAGGAGTCATTGCTTCCCAGAAGTAGAAGGCATAATATTGAAGACAGGGGAGGTGGCATTTGAGGAATCCCTCCCAACTATCTATCAAGGGTGTGCTATGATTACAGACTGGTTGTGTTTAAATGTAGCTTGCTAAACCTCATGCTTCCTCCAGGACTCTGGATACTGTTGGCATAGGTGTGCCCTGAGATGGACTTCAAAGCTGTTTCTACCTCCTTCCCTAGTATCTGTCTTTATGCTCTTCAAAATGCCATTAGTTCACTGGAGTTGATTTCAGTTCAATTGGCAATGTTAATTCTCTGCCCACACAAGTCGAAGTCCACTGGGGATGATCAGGATTTTGTTTATTATCTGACAAGATTCAACATTTCTCTAAACTGATTTTGGTGTGCCTCCTTTCCACCTAATCATATTGGACTTCTCCTCTCAACTTAACCATCCAAGCTGAATGCCTCATCTGTGATCTATGAATCCGAGAAGTAAAAGCCATGCACGATTTAAAATTAGCTTCAGGAGTTTGCTGAAGGCTCTGTGGAACTGGGCAGGTAAACTGCTGGTGGATGAAAGGTGGCGTGAGGGATCTCAGGTGGGCCTGAGCTAACACTAGTTCCCAGTCCAAACCCAAAGGCCTGCTTTTCGTCTCCCAGTTGATTAATTGGCTTACACCACGTTACTGATGGACTATCACCAGAATCACGTCAGGCAGGTCTAGGCAGGTCCGAATCAATAGGGCCTTTCATCGTCACTGTATCATAATTTTAATTGTCCCTTTCTGTTACACTTAGCAACCAGACACCAGGCAAGACTGGACTGAAGAATAAACTTGCAAAGAGAGAGAACATCCACTTCAAAAAGTGATACTGGAAAGAGCAGAGCTGATTAGGACCTACATCCATATTGATGTGTGTGAGTATTTCTGTTGTGAGATACGCTCTTTTTTTTCTGTACAACAGGGTCTGGTGAAGACGTCAGATGCAGAGCGGTCTGGTGTCCTGGTGTCAGCTGACACACTGACAAGACCATCTGAAGTAGAAATAATATCTACAGAATCAGAAAACGATGCTGTGATTCTCGACTTTAATACTGAGCACCAATTCTACATTTTAGTGTTGAGCCCTATTCTAGATATGAATATTGAACACTCAGCCTTGAGTTAAATATTAAACAATTCAACATATGCATCTCCCATGGTCACTTTTCATCCTAGATTTTTTTTATGGGCTTTGTGTGTGAGTAGGTGGTATGTGTCTGGGGAGGAGTGTACATGAATGAGATGGGGTCTCTTATGAAATCTGAAGTTAATCAATTTGGCTAGGCAAATTGACAAATGGCATTCATAAATCTGCCTATTTCTACCCTTTACCCAAGTGCTGGAGTTACAGGCATGAACCATCATTTCTGGCTTTCGACATGGGTTCTGGGAATCCCAACTCAGACTCTTGTGTTTACATGGAGGGTCCGACTGAGCTCTCTCCTTGGGCTTATGGCACTTAAAAACACAAAATCTTTTTAAAGTTAGCCCTTCCTCTCTGAAGGTCTTTGTATCAATGGCTTGGCCTCCGCTCTCCTTATAAGTACAAGAGAAGACAAATGGCCTCCTAGCCCCAGCCTTAACAAGGACTGGTCACGGGCCACGCCTCCAAGGAGAGGTGTGTCAAACAGCAGTTAGAAGAGAGGTCTTTAAAACCCTGTGAACACTTTTAATATATTACCACCTCTGGGAACCAGCTATTTCCCTTCCCACTTCAGAAAACATGTAATGGGGCTTTGTGTTCCAATTTAAAGTCCCTTAAAAACGGAAATCCTTTCCTTTATAAGTTAAAAAAAAAAAACCAGCACAGAGCAAAAGACAAGGCAAGGGAGGAACGAATTAGGCAGTCTCCAAGCACTACTGGCTCAACTGGAAATCGGCGACCAAAGCAAGCCCTGTAATGGTGTAATGACCTTTAATGAGTGTCTTGGGAAACAATACAGCCCCGGCATAAAAGACAAAGGGCAAACCCCATCATGGTTCTGCTGACACTAATTCAAAATGATCTTCAGAACAACTCAAGAATGTAAGAGAAGTAATCTGACCTGCTCCTCTGCCCTCCCTTTGATTTCTGGGCCCTTCTCCTGCCATTTCTAATTGTCAAACCCTCTCCGTTTCACGTCTGCTCATATTTAATGAAAAGCCCACTCTCACCCTGCTCTTAGAATCAATCCACTCTGTCAAATGGGCACCACCCAGCCCACCACCCTCGTGGGGTGCCCAGAGATTGCTGTGGCACACTGCCAGGGGGATTCAGCCGAGACTGAAGGTTTTTTTTTTTTTTTTTTTTTTTTTTTTTAATTGGAGAAGAACGGTTGACATGGGCCCATAAAGGAGTTCAACTTGGAATGGATTTTTCTAACTTATTATTAGTGGTCAAAGGTGAGTGGTCTCACACAGGGACAGATGAAATCTGCTTTTGTGTGACGAAGTGAAAACGGAGAAACAGAGAAGGCAAGGCACCGCTAGAGCTGTCAATACCACTTAAGGCCTGAATCCTGTCCTCTTACACAGTGGGGATTGGCGATGGATGGGCAGGAAGGATGACAATATTATGAACAGGGTATTTTTGAGAGGATAGGACATTCTTACCCCCAGATTTTCTTTCCCTGGCCTCCATCAATGCTGGGATTAAATTGCAGAGCTGAGAAATCCCTCCAATTATGGTTTTTCTTATAAAATGGAAATTGCACACACTAGACACCATGAGCCTCACATGGGGACATAGATTTTTACTGTGATTGGAGCAGATGGCCAGTGTGCCAAGACATGACCACAGGACCCTAGCACAGAGCCAAACTGGCTCCTTATTTTTTCCACCAAATCTGTAGCCAAGGTTTGGAGTGTAGTGGTTACTTGAGAAAAGAAGAAATTGTGCCTTAGGGTGAAGAGGGTTGGCAGTCATATCCGACACTGCCAATCAAAGGGATCTGGCCCAATGGTACCACCATTGCTCACCCCATTGTCTTCCTAACCAGCTCATCTTTGAATCTGATGCCTTGCTGCACACCACAGACAAATTCTTTGTGTAGTTATGACCTGGGTTACCTAGACAACATAGCATATGAGTGAGAGCAAATTCTTGCAGGCAAAACAAAGGGATATGGGACTTGTACTGAGCATCAGTAAGAACAAATTAAAAACAAAACAAGACAAAAGTCCTTTCTAAAAATTTAGGCCAATGTGCTTGGCACAGTCTACAATGCCTCTCAATACAACCCCATCAAGTATCACTTTTAAGTCAGTCTTGTCCCTCAGCACTTCTCAAGGAGCAGTGGATGGTGAATCAGAGGGGATGGCTCACTGGTTTCAGATTAGGTTTCAGAATGCCTTCAATACATAGCTCAACACACAGCTTACAGACTTCAAACATGAACCACAGCTTTGAATGTCAGCACCTGGCATGGCTTAGCACTCTCTCTGTACAGTGAAGTTGGGGCTCTCTCTCGCTAGATATCCACAAGTGCACTGGGTTGGGACTATCTTCAACATAGGCAACGCTGCCTCGGCCATGTGCATTTGTCATGGGAACAAATGCTCAAAACCGAAATGTTCCTCTTCTTCCTTGTGTGGTGGGTGTGAACAACCACAGGGAGAAGAAAAGTTCAACTACTCTTGATTCGTTAGGAGAAGAGTGGGTGGACAGGATGCCAATGCAGCACAACAAGAACTGTGGTGGGTTCTTTAAAGAGAAATGGATGAAGCCCAGAGAGGATCATCATCTCCCACTTCCTATACTACCACAAATAGCAATTCAAGGTCATGGTCATGTTTCAAGAGCAACCAAGTCCTCATGCAGAATTCAAGCTCTTCTGCCAGTGGACAAGGATGTACATCCCAAGCATCTCAAACCAACACATTCTGTAACATCACCTACCAGCTGTGCCAGCCAAATGAAAACAAGGATGAGGGTGATCTTGGGAATTTGGTTCATCAGACTCAGCAGCTATCTGTCACCTGTGTGATGGTGACAGCTTCTTTCATAGGGAAGAGCTTGGTAGTGACAAAGGTCTGAGCTATAAAGCGAAGGAAATCCTGGAGAGTCAGGATTTAAATATTTCTTATTTAGATTCATGACTGCTACACAATACCTTGGTTAAGTGGGACTAAATTGTTGGGAAAATATAAAGCATTAATGAGTGTCTCAGGAGCCTCCTCTGAACGAGCCAACTGTTTGAAAAGCAGCACTGAAAACTGTATGGAGGGTGGCAGATTCAAAAATAAATATTCTCTTCAAGAGCTGAGGATAACATCTGGTACTGTGGAATGAGACTCTGGTAAGAAATACACAGGACAAAATTGTGTGTGTGTGTGTGTGTGTGTGTGTGTGTGTGTATTCATATATATGAGTGTGTATTCATATATATATATATATATATATATATGTTGTATTTTTGTATTTTGAAATGCTAGCAAGCTTTTTCCACCTATTCCTTTTCCTCCATCTTTTTGATCCATCCCCGTTTAATAGTCACCTCTAAAACCTGAAGATTCCCATTTTTACTTATCCTCTATTAAAATAGTGCTTGCTCTCCTGCCACTTTTCTTTCCATTTTCACTTATTTAGACAAGAGAGAGGAAGGATATCAGCAGGCTGTCACATGCCAGTCTTGTTCACTATCACAAGAAGCACAAAAAAGGTCAGAAGGGAAAGCCTTCTCATCATATACACAGAGACATAGGCAACATGTCATCACATACAAGACCACATTAGGAAGGCAACGCTAGCTCAGGGGACTCACGGGACCACAGGGCACAACACAAGACAGGGCTGGTACCACAGACGAACACAGACATGGAACTGCGTGTGTTGAGGTTAAACTTACAGGCACGGAAACTGGCGGAGCAATCATTAACAGAGACAGAAGAAAGCGGGAAGGCTCTCTCAAGGGTGTCCACGTTACCACGCACACGGCCTGACATGCATGAGCAGTCACGCTCAGAACGTCCGCAATCAAAACAACATGCTCGTCTCATTCTCTTGTAGATGGACATCTTGGCTATAACCATGTGGTTGGATGGGAGGAGAGGAAGAGCGGCAGTTAATGGCAAGGTCACATACAGCAAGGCGGCTGGACGGGCACTGGAGGATTGAACACAGGTCTTAGTTCACATTAACAGTCTTGACCCAGAAAAAAATGCAGTAATTGTTGGTGACAGTTTGGTTGTACATCAAAAAAAAAAAAAAGCAGTGAAAATATAAATTGCCTTTATCATCCCCTAAGGTTGTTGCATATTATTTTTGTCCCCTCGATGGAGCGGTGACCACAGAAAGAAGGCATGGCTGAACACATCCCGGTTCTTGGATGAAAAAAAAAAAAAAGAGCAAATTACAGACAGCAAAAAATGTAACCACCATCCTCCCCCTGGCACAATTAATGCAGGAGGGCAAAAGAGACACACAGCCAATCAGTTAAATGAATTGCTTATTTGGTACAACAAATGGTTTTTGCAGGATGCAACCATATCTACTATGAAGGCTTTCTCATTTCCATCCATTTCTGGGCATTAAGCAGAGCCAGGGACAAGCTTCCATCAAATTAAATGTGAAACGATTACGTGTTAATATCAGATCTGAGGATGCTTTTGCTGAACTTCCCGGGAGTGAGTTTACATGATAGCTACAGGAATTTAAATTTACTCTTGACAGAACAAATATCCAAATCTGTCCATATAAGAAATGCCGCTACTCAAGGCTAACGCTGCATAGTTGACATTAAAGGAAGTTCACAAATAAAAAAAATCACCCGAAGCAATATGAGATGTTGGTCTCTGGAATGCTTTTAGCCACTCATGGGTGTGTATCTGTTGTGAATGCTGCCTTTCTCTCCCTGCCCACCAGAAAGCCAGAAGGCAATTAGGTGGCTTAATCATATTTTTTCCTTATGTAGAAAATATTGGCCAAAATATATTAAAAACAACAAAACAGAAAATATTTGCCCTACGAACTATCTTACTGGCATTTTCAGGGACCCTCAATGGTTCCTTTAAGGCTAGCACAGTGTGAAGGTTTGGTATTGACCCAGGAGTCACCTGTAATACAGACGTGCAAAGCTTGTTAATGTCCCCATCGTTTCCAATGCCTTTCCCTTTTACCCTTCTGGCCAATTTATATTTCAGTACAAGAGAAGCCTTTTGTACCTCATTCTGATGCTACAACAGGCAAACATGTTGATCACTTATCATGCTCTTCTCACAGGGTAGAAGAGCTCATATCTTCCAAGCATCAAACACTGAACTTGACCAGGGAAGTGTTATCTCCACACCCACCCCTTCTACATGGGAAGTCACATTATCCCTCTTTATTTTCCTTTGGAGAGGATGTTTGCCATCCTACTTTAAAATATAGTCTGTGGTTTTGCCCTCTTTGAATGTTACAGTCACCAGGAACGGGTTTAAATCTCTCAAATGGGTCAAGCCCTGTTCTAAGACCTTTGTGACTTGCCATACAGTGGGCTTGTCAAGCAAGGGGAACGGTATGACTGAAGAGCAGGCACCGGGGAAGATGAATGAGAGGCCTCCAGCAGCATCTCCATTCTTGTGAAGAGGCTCACATTCCCAGTGGCATGGTCCTTCAGCATCCTAACTAAGGCCGTTGTTTGGATAAACATGCAACCCTTGCTCAACTCTCAGTATATCGTTCTTTTGAGCTTAGCTTTTACCAACAAATAAAAGATAAGAATCTGCTATAGCATTTGAGTCAGAGGAAGTCGCAAGGCATACTGCCAATGTCCAGGCCACCCTGATCAATAGCAGTGGCTGAAGTCAAGAGAGGGGGAAAAGAGTCTTCAATGGAGGACATGAAAATAAATTTAGCCAAGCCGTATCCAGATCTGGTATACAACTTGGAAAATCACTCTCTTGGTTTGTCTATCGTAATGCTTAACTGGACATTCATGACTTGTTACTTGCAAAGAGGAAAACAATGATGATTTCTTTTTTCCTTTTTGCTGTTTGTTGTCTCACTGTTGATAAATTATTTTGAAACATTCTTTTTCTTTTTTTAAATCAAATACTGTAGCAGAGAATCCCGTCAAACTCAGAAATGCTATGTTTCTCATTAGCAACAGTCCCTGGTTTTCATTTTCATACTGCCATTTCAGGTTCAGGCATGGTAATAGAATGTGACACATTTATGGGAAAGAAAGTTCATATACATACATATGTACATATACATATATATATATATATGTGGGTGATGGGAATAGGTAACTTTTGAATCTTTTTTTTCAATTTCCCACAGAGGTCACCCTATCACAATGGGCAGTGGAGACCTCCCACTTCTGAAGGCTTCAGGAGGAAGAATAACATTAAAACAGTGACTCTCAGGGACTGTTTGCAACTGTCACAGTTGCTGTTCCGGAGACCATGCATTGTTGTACAATTTTGTATTGTTAGCATGCAGTAACAGGCTGCAACTGGTAACCGAAGCATCAGAAACCCATTTGCTATAAGAAGATTAACTGTTAATTATAAGCAGTCACATTCCAAAGCGGCATATGCATAAAACAGAAAACATGCTATTACTCGTCACTCCTTCCCAGTCATTTTACACTCACACCAAATGCAAAAGAGAAATCTCAAAGGACAAAGAGTGCGCACACATACACACACACACACACACACACACACACACACACACACACACACACACACACACATACACACACACACACACACACACCAAGAATGATCAACATGAGGCTCAGGGACAAGACACAAACAGTTAAAAATGACTGAGCCGCATATCTTGACAAACCTCCATGAACCACCATGTCTAGAGTGAAAGATGCTCAGTTAAGGGTGAGGCTCAGTCAGGTGTGCTGTCACCTGTGTACTTCCAGGTCCACTTTCCAAGAAGGGAAGGTGATTCTGACCTTCCATCTGATGGAGTGATCCATCAGGCTGAGGGATGTATGCATAGTTATGAGATTCTTTCTGGTCCGTTATTATTCATGGTCAAGGGCAGCAATGAAGACCTGATGATTTGCCTCCCATGTGGTAGGTGCTCCAGAAAATATGGGCATTCTATTCTTGGGTTCGAAAATAAAGTTATGTAGGTACCATATTACAGGCTTTCTAACTCGGGCATTACTTCTCTATCACTTCCCTCAACTCTATGGCTTCCTAACCCTTCACCACAGTTTCAGTGAATTACAGATTCTCAAAACCTTCTTGATAACTTTTCTATAGCCAATTTGGGTTAAAGGATTCATTTGCTGTATCAGAGAGGTACTTAAAACCCCCAAGGTTGAGTTTCACATACCTACTTGGAACATTTCAGTATCTATTTAAAATACAAGTTTCTCATCTAATCCTGGTCATAAAAACATGTCTTCTCTCCATCGGTGTGCGCCAAGTTCCTTTCTTAGTAGCTATCCATGGCTCTTCCCAGTCACCAGAAAAAAAAAGTTTTAAAGAAGGCAAAGCAGAATAGGTCTATGAGGACATCTAGTGGACAGCTCTAGGAGAGCAGCTCGTCAATGGCGTGAAGCAGAACTTGCTGGTTCATTTCTCCTCAAAGGAGAAGAGGGCCTTGCAGTCTCTATGAATTGAAATGTATGTGGTACCACTTCATTTCAATGGCTGCCTCCAATCTATGGATGATTAGGGGCAGTAAGGACAAACAGATAAAAGGTTCTAGGAGAGCATCCTGGGGGCAGTCAAGAGTGGTAACTTGCAAGTGCATTGCATTCTGCACCAGCCGATAGGGTCTCCACACAGCTTTGCTGCTGGGCCTGGGGGAACCAGACATGAGTATGGCTCTGCAGGTACAAATGCTGCAGCTACTTGTCACTTTGTCTTAGGGCTCTTGGAACAACTTTATGCTCCATGAATTGCCCCCATAGGCCAACTTAACTCTGGGAAAGAAATATAAGACCCCTGGGACTTCATTTTTTCTTTGGCCCACAAAATCTTCTTGCTCTTGGACCAGTACCAATGATTTGAAGAGGTCGTGTCAGTGCCAAGAATCTGATTTTGGGTCTCACCTTCCTCTAAAAAAATCTACATTTGAATAGTTTCATTGCTTCAGAAGAAAGCTTTTATGTGTTTTTCTTCACCACAATAAAATGGATATTCATCCAATATTTCCATTATGACTTCCTAGTAGTATTTATAGAGACAAAATAGAGGTACTTCCCTAATGGACATCATCAAAGCTATCTGTTTACTCTTGAGTGTTTAAAATAGAAAGCTTTCTCAGACACACACTTGCACAACTTTTCCTCTCTTTTCAAAAGTCGTGATGGTGAGAAATTAAACCTGCTGCAGATGTAGCATGCTCACTTCTCTTTCCTTGGGACACACTTAATATGATCAGGTGCCAGGCCTCAGGTCCTCTGCTGGTTGGCCCTTCTGAGCCAAGTCTGGAATGGAAGGAAGGGTTGCAGCCCATTCTGTCTGCTGCAGTACCATCTGCCTACGGCATCAGCAACCAAATAGCCAGCCAGGTTGCAATTGCAGAATCTTAATTTTGGGGGTGGATTGGAAGGGAGAGGGAAAGCAGCCTTGCCCAAGAGGCCCAGGTGGAGGTTTCCAGCTGCTGAAGGGAAAATAATTTAGGTTTCCAAAGGAGCAAATGTAAGAGGAGACCAGTGTGAAAGAAAAAAAAAAGCCATTAAATTAAAGCACACTTCTCAGATCACAGCCTCATTTTTCAAATCAGTCGAAGGAAGGGAAGCATTGTTTCTTAGCATGAATTACAGCTATTCTTCAAAGACTCAGTTGCAACTGAAATTATAAGCAAACCTTCTACAGAAGAAAACCCACTGAGGTTTTTGTCTAAGGTATATTGTTAGATGTAATGCTAGGAATCAGAGGTTCTTTCACATCCTATAAAGAAGAAATGATGTCTTCACTTAACACAGTTCCTCCCATTACCTTCTGGAGAAGAAGCAAGGTCTTACACATGGCTTGCCGTGATCAGGAAGGAGGGGAATGCAGAGATTAAAGGCAGCAATCTGGAGCACTCACCCAGCTAGGTGATCTGGCTCCTGCCAATCACTCTGGAGCTGGGAAAGGCAGGAGAATTTGCCACAGGGAGTGTTTGTTGATTGGCATTGTGTAGCCCTTGACTTCTCAAAGAGTGCTAAAGTATGAAAGGAGAAATGCTGCCTGCACATACATTCCACAGAGCCGATTTGGGCAGAACTGTGTGTTGCATTGAAGAAGATCATTATTTTGTTTTTGGCATTACACAGATCATCAGAAGCTTTCCACACAATGAAGACTATCAGAACTCAAATGGTCAACTTGCTTCTTCTTCTGCAAAGGAATATGAGAGGTCCAGGAGCTGAAACATCTCCACATTCCAAAGCCAATGAACTCAATAAGTTGTAGACTGGGTCTCCTTTCTGTTTCCTAGAGTCTTATGCCTGTAAGCCAAGACCCAATGCTGATGGCTAGTGCCCATGAGAGCACTACAGCTGAGGTCACACATAGAAATACTGGCCTTAAAAACTACATCTGGTTAGATAAAGGGGATCCTACGCCTTGAGTAAGTTATAGAGGTCTAGAGACTTATATTGGCTTGTTTAGATTCCAATATGCCTTATTCATTCTCCCTCAATTAACCAACATTTTTTTTCTCAAAATAAGTACATGGATCCTACAGGATGCCTAACATTCACAGAGGAACTACTTGGCATTGACTAAAGGAGAAGTTGTACTTAAAAGCAAGGAAACATTATAGACTGTAGGGATTAATTGCCACTTGTCTCCAGAAAGGCAGATACTTACAGTCCCAAAGGAGTACTCAATTAAATCTCCAGAAAGTACCTTCTTGTACAGAGAGAGGCATATATATATATGTAATAGGATCAATGCATTCCTCTCTATGATTATATATAAAAATACACATTTTTACATATAAACTACTGGTGCATATCATATATATCACAACTGAGGAATATATATGTAGCCTATGTTTTTCTTCCAAGAGAGGAATTCAAGCTCCATAGCAGGGGAAAACAAGTATAGTTTATCAGAGGCAAGCATGGCCATGACCCCCAATGGACAAAGCATCTAAAGCTAGAATGGTAATTACTCCAGCCTAATCCGTGTCCCTTAAAAGTCCCAAAGTAAGGCCTTCAAGAGAAACACACTGTTGTCAAGGTCTTATTTTCGAATGGAAAAATAAGACCATGTCCAGAGCTTGCTTTAGGCTGGTGGATGGGTGGATGCATGGAGAGTGGGCCCTGGGCTCTCTCCAGCTCCTGGCTACTCTACAAGGACTGTGTTGGGGCATGAGCGAGTTGGGGCATGATGTAACTGCTACATGCAACACGAATACCAAAAGGAAAATGAAACTGAAAATGTACAGGAAAAAAAAAAAGTATCTCATCTAGAGAAAGACCAGGAGGACTAGACTCTGGGCTTCTGGGAACCCGTTTTACTCACAATAGATCACTACCAGGGTGCAGTTAAAATAGAGTAGGGGCCGTATTCCAAGGCAGCAAAGAGGAAACAAAATAAATCAAAGATATGTCAATGATTAGAAATTAAAGAAAATTCCTTCACACACATCAATCTAGACATGACTTGCCCTTTAGGGGACTACCCTTGGTAACTTTTCAGAGGCTGGGAGGGAGAGTGTAAATCATTAGACCAGGTTTGTGATACAGAAAAAGAAAATGAGCAAATGGTAGAGTCTGAGAGCTTGCTCCTTGGCTAGACTTCTGAATTGGACTTGCTTCCTGGATGGATGGAGAGCTATGAAGAGATGGGAAGAAACGCAAAAGTTAAACTATACTACCAGCATGGGAGCTCCACAAATGGAATGTCCATACTCCATACTTCTCTGATAGAGGACATGAAACATTGAAGGTTACTAAATGAAAAGGAATGAAGAAGGTAAGGGAGGGACTGGGGAGGAGAAACTGGGTAGGAACAGGAGGGGGTTAGGAAATATATGCAAAGTCTGGGGACTGTCATTAACTCCGTTCTCATGCCGTTGTATCATTTCATGGTGAATTATCAATTGCTGCACTAATAGGTTTGGATTAACAACAGGCTGGGTCAACTGTCCTTTCCAATTTTGAACACCAAGAAGTACCTGGCCAGTGGCTTAGCACCGCCCCAATACGCTATTAACAATGCTACCTATTTCTCCCGAAAGTTTCTTCACAGCCAAACATATCTCCTCCGATTCCTTCAGTGCCTGACCTTCATGAGAAGGTTTATATTCAATTATTCATTTGATTCTAATCCTCCCATACATATCTGCATCCTGCCCTCCAGGCTATGGCCTTTTAATTGGGAATAACAACATTTGGACAATTCTGATTATTATCAAATATTAACCACACAGCCCATGGCCTTGTGACACTTAAGAGCAGCTTGGCAGAGGCAATCCTTTTGCAGCAATTGTGTTCTGCACGATGGGAGATTCTACATTTCACTAGCTTAACTTACTGTGATGGAAATGAAGGGGAATAAAGATATTGTAAATAATACTGCACTTTTCACAACAGAATGGAGCTAAACTTCTGTTTGCTTGCCTGGGACAAAGATGGAAAAATACCTTGGAAATCAAATCCTTATTTGTAAGGACTTTAAAAAGGGGTATGCCATAATGTATATGGTGTCCTATGAGAGACATTCTAATTTCAGAGAGAGTGAATCAGAGAAGTTCTCTCTTCATCTTGCCTTTCCCATTCTGTCTTCCAGAGTGAATCTTCCATTTAGATGCATAGGAAATCTTTTAAACTGAGACCTGATGATGTCATCTCCTTTCCTGAAATCACCTGGTAGCTTTTGGGCATTGGACTAAAATCTAGCTTCTCAGCATCATCTCTGCCTTCTTGTATAATCTCACTTTGTACCTCTCTCCCCAGTGCCACAGACCCCAGCAGCCTTCCACCCATCCTCTAAACGCTACAATGGCTACCTGCTTTTGATCTAGCCCCTTGTTCTTCTCCACACCCATGGTCTCATCTCCACTATCAACTACCAAAGGACCTGTCAAGCTATGAAGAAGTTGCCTTCCTATAAGAACCCTCACATCCCCAGGTGGTCTTCTCTCTCTTTTTAGCACATGGGGCTCTATGAATTTATATATTTCTTAACATGACTTGGGTTTGTCTCTATTTGCTAGATGGAAGGTTTGGAAGGGATCTCATTTGCCATTCCATCATGGGTACCAAGACGAGACCATGCATGAAGAAGTCACACAAAGCCCATGAATGCTGCCCAATTAGTACACCATCGCCTTGCCACTTCACTAAGGCTCCCAAGGGATGAGTTGGCTTATAAAAACACCCTTGCATGGATTACTGGCCTCAACATTCTCCCACCCATTTTGCCCCCATCGTCATTATGGGAGTTTCCTTACGGAGTTCACCCTCTTGGTCTGGCGCTCTCTCTTGTCTGCTTCTATCCTCAGGATGGCCTGTTCCCTGTTCCTCTGATGGAAATGAGCCTGAAGATGCCTGCTGTGTTTCTAAGTCTGATGAGAAGGGGAAGATAGGCCTGACCAGATGGTGACCTTTCTTCTTCATCTTAAACTCATTCATGTGCTATTCCTTTTGGGTTGAATCAGGAAATCCTTCTGGGTATGGTGACAGAGTTCGGGAAAGCAAACCATGGATCATAAAAAGCTGGTCTAAGCTGGTGTTTGGAAATGAAGCAGAGAAGACATCTACAGAAGTGTCTCTAGACCAAGTACTGCCCATTGGTGTTTCCCAAAAGACCAACTTATTAATGCTCAGGAAGTACCATCCTATACATGTCCCCTTCAAGCAGACAAGATCCCCGGGTGGCATATCCCAGGAAGGGTGGCCTTTTGACTAGTTTCTTCTTGTAAAAACATATTTTGTGAGGATGACCTTTCATAACTCTCTTCCAATTCATCTAACCCAAGGTTATCCTTCTCCACTGTAAGAAAGATCAGGGCACTGAGACCACAGCACCCAGACAGGCCTCAGGGAACTTGAATCTATAAATAATGGCTGTATGACTATCAGCAATTTCCTCCTCTCACTAAACAAGGAAGGGTCATTGTTTCTTTAAACTGTATTAAATATACCCCTGCTAGTTATATAGGGTTATGGTGAGGATCAAAGCAAACATCATGATGAGCTTTTAGAACCTCAAGTCACCATTGAAGGGAAAGTAGCATTGCATTCATTTTTCTCTAGAGTTCAGAACAATCTCCACTGGGCTGTGTGGTTCAATTGCTGCAAAAGGTTTGGGCCTCCCCAAATCAAAGACCACTCCCAGCATGGCGTCAGTGGAGCTCATAAGCCAGTGTTCCTGAGTCACCGCTGAGGGGCCATAGGAAAGCTGGGGTAGAAGACGACTGAGGCAGACTATGCTGGAAGTTTCCAAGCTCAGTCCAATTCACCCCATAAAGCAATGTGCTAGGGGATGGCCTTCAGGCATTGGTGGCTAGTAGCCTTGTTGGGAACAGTGGTTTTGTCCTGGGGTGATCTAGGTCTGAACCTACAAGAATTCCAATCGAAAGGAAGTCTATTCCTTTTATTTTGAGACTGAGTTCTGAGACTTGCTTTCCTTCTAGGACTACATATAATCTTTTAACTTTGGACCTGTCCTCCCCCCCACCCCGCCACCCCATCCACTAGAAATCACAATATAAAAAACATTCCCTCCTCCAAAGCTGTAGGTATCCTCCATTTTATCCATAATGTTTAACTCTGTGGGCCAGAGATGTCTACTTTTGGAAAAGTGGACAGTAGGTACTAGCCTCCTGCCTGGGCACTGACTGTAATTTTTTCATCTTGTATTGTAAGTAAGGGCTGGTATTTGTTTCATGTTTCTTTCAATGGCTGGGTGAAATATCTAAGCATATTCATGAGAACACTTGGTATTTAATGTTCCTCTAATAGCAAAAGGAGAAGGGAAAGGAATTTGGGAACGAGGAAGGAGAATGGGGGGGAGGGGAAAAAGAAACACTACTTACGCCGCCTGCAGCCACATTTTTTAATTCTTTTGGGATCTGTGACGTCATCATGACAGGCCTTGCAGTAAAAAAATGCCCTGGAGAAAGAGAATGGAAAAACTGACACATTTCATAATCCACCCAAGGAAAATGAGTACCACGTTTCCCCCGAGGTGGTGCCAAATTAACGAAACATGCCAGCCCTGATTTCCTTTCATCTCTTGAAAAGTTTAGACGTTTGCAAGCAGAAATGTTTGTTGTAAGACAATTCATTTCAAACCCAGGATTCTGGGATTGGAGTTGGTGCTTCTTTGTATAAACTTTTATTTGCAAAGGAACGGGGAGAAAGTCTTGCTGGTGTGACACACTAGGCCTGTGACTGTCATGTCTGAGAACAGCACTGAGTACTGGTCTTTGGAACACATGGGTGATAGCCTTGAGTCTTTGGAGTGTACTTTTAAAACACTTCTGAAATCCCCACAGTCTACTGAAATATACATGAAAGGGCCACAAGGATGGTGGCTCTCAGTCAAACCTAAGTATTACCTGTGTCACTTCGAAAGCATCTTTCCTCTTTAGCCAAAGGAAGAGAACTCTGAGAGTCACTGGAATAGAGGGACCAGAGAAACGAGTCCAGTGGTTCCTGTCAAACTCCCTCCTGGGATTCAAAGCCCATTTCACCCCAAAGCTGGCTAGATCCATTCCCATTATGTCCTGCCCCGAGCACATATAATGAATAAAAGTTTCGCTCTCTCTATCGAGTAAGACTCAGCTGACCACTGGAATGGGATGAGGAGGGGAATGGTGGGTAGAATCAGCCCCAAGAAGGAGTAATCAACAATAACAACAAAATCCTCTAATCTGCCTTACATGTCAATCTGGGACTCCAAAATGAACTGGCTGTGCCAACCCTACTTCCCATGATAAGAACTAAGGTGATTTAAGAAGTACTTAACATTAGTATCCAGAGGAATAACATGGGGACCTGGGGTGGGGGGGGCGGGCTGTGCCCTTCCAACTTGAGCTGATGCAGAAGCATGGGCATACAATCACTCAGCTATGAACTTTCAGCACAGGAGACACTAAGTGACAGGAGCTACTCAACTTTCTGCAAATATATTAAATAGGCTTTGTGTTAGATGGTTCTGCCCAACTGTAAGTTAATGTGAAATGCTTGAACACATTAGGCAGTCTGGGCTAAGGTGTGACGTTCAGTGGTTACATGCATTTTTAGCTTAAGCTCTTTTCAAATTATGATGATTTATTGGGATGTAACTCCATCATAAGTAGAGAAGCATCTATACTGAGGAGCTAATAAAATTTACTGGAACAACCTTCCAACCCTCTAGATCCAGGAACTAACAAAATCCTGGGTTTAAGGCCTTTACCACTCCCAACATGAATATGAGTGCCAGGAATAAACAGGGCCATTTCTCGATGGAGGCTAAAGAAATAAACACAATTCCTAAGTTCTTTTATGTTGTCCACAGGGTTTACATTTCCACATCAAGTCCAATGCTCTTTCAATTCAAGGGGCTCCTTCACCATTTCTTTAAATGTCTGACGTCATCCTCTTTGCAAAAACAGAAAAAGGCAGCAGTTTTCTCTGCACAGCACTGTGGGTAAGAAACTGACGGGTGGAGGTCTGCCTTGAAACAAGAGAGACAAGAAGAGGCATCGACTTACTTGGGGCAAGTAAGTTCCCATCCACTTCCTCTGGCCATTGTAGTTCCCTTTAGATGCTCTCATGGGTAATTATAATGCAGCAGTAATAACAGCTAACAAACTATAGGCCTGATGCTGCTCTAAGCATTTAAAAAGCATTAATATATTTGATCTTCAAACAACCCCTTTGAAGGAAGCTTGATTACAGATAAGGAAACTGAGCTGGGGAGAGATTAAGTGGCCTGTTCAAGGTCATGCTGCTAAGTGGCAGAGTCTGGATTCAAGTCCAGGAGCCAGAAGCCTTAAATATGCTTCTCTAAAGAGATGGAGCGATGAGCCCAATGAACTAAAGCCAGGTTCTTTATATTAAATGCTTTATTTTACCTGACAAAACTATCTGTATTTGTGATACACGATGTGATGTTTTGAAATATGTCTGTGTGTTAGAATGGCGAAACCAGGGAAACGAACACATATTCTTTCATCTTCTTGTTTACTTTGTATGTGGAGTGAGAACATTTAAAACCTACCCTAAAAGAAAAAAATGCTAAAAGAGATTTTCATGAATATAATACACTGTTTTAAAAGCATCAACCTATGGGCCAGGGAGACGGCTCAGCAGGTAACAGCACTTGCTGCCAAACCTGACAACTTGAGTTTGCTCCCTGGGTCCCATGCGCTAGGAGGAGGAAAGTTGTTCTCTCACCTTCCTTCAAGGTGAATAAGTTCTCACATCTATTCAACACAAATAAATAAGTAAATGCAAAAACAGCCTGTTTTAAACCAACTGTGGTCACGACATTTTGCAATCATCTCTTGCATTTATTCTCTTGTTTAAATTAATATTTTATGTCCCTTGACCCTCACTCCCCCAGATGTCCCTGCCCCAGCTTCTAGTGACCGCCATTCGACCTTGTGTGTCCATTGGCTTGACTTTGTAAGGTTTCACGTATCAGTGAGATCGGATGATGTTTGTCCCTCTATGCCTGGCTTCTTTCACTTAGCCAAACAGATGCTACAGTCAGACAGATGTGGTTAATGAGGGAGATGAGCCAAGGGCTAAAAGTGTCCATGGTCCCATGAAGACATCTGCTCCAGAGGAAGGAGGCAGATTCTTTAAACCACAAGTTAATTTTTGCTAAGTGACAGTTCTTTGGGAGCTACCCCACCCAGGTAAGTCCCCATCACATTCTCTTGGCAATGCCCTTTGCTACAACTATGCACTTGATCCTATAAACTCAGTGATCCTGGGAACAAAGCCCCACTGGTTTCTGTTGAAATCCCTGACTATGGATTCCAAGGGCTACTCCTGGTGTCTTCTCTATTCTCCTGATGCTTGTCTTCTCACTCCAAAGCAACTATCATCCCCTTCTTCCCCATCTCACACATCAACAGAAAGACCCCCTCCACATCCTGCTAGGCTGGCCTGAGGGTCTCCTTGTCCTTGGTTGCTCTGCGTGACTGGCTAAAGGCAAGAGTCAGAAGGTAACCAGAGTTGGGAAAGGGTGAGTTAGTTCTCTGGTGAGTTGTGGGATGGCAACAGACACATTTTCCCACTGGAGGGCAAAGCTCTCACTAGGCAGTCATCACTCCTACTCCATGCCCTCTCCTCCCCCAGGCTTCCACCTTCTTCCCCTGGTCCTGCATTTGCAGGCTAAAAACAGATCTTACCTGCAGCTGCCTGTGAGATGCTCTGCCATCTCTTACTGATTTTAATCATCTTGCTGTCCACCAGTTTATATGACCCACTTTAGAAAATTTTGCTCTTGTGTCCCACTAAAGTGCCAGGAACTCCTACTGATGTGGCCCCATATTTATATCTTTAGCTCTCTTTTCCCCAGAATTCCAGACTCTTGGATCTACCTGCCTTTATGATGACTTCACGGCATGTTTAGGATCAATCTTCCCATTCACTATGGCTCAAATAAAACTCATCAGTTCCTACCATGCCATCTTCCTCTAGGTTTCCTCATCACAGCAAGACATCATCATCATCATCACTTTCACTCTTCACTGCCTCAAGCCTAGGCCTCAGCCTTGACTCTTCCTCCTCCCTCACTTTTATGCAGTTCATGGGTGCACACTACAGGCTCCCCAGAGTGGTCCAAATGGGAACCACACACCTCCAACACAAGCTGCCAGCATCTCCCTACACCATTTGACAGTCTCTGGATATCTTGTCTCCTCTCCTGCTCCATCACAGACAGGGAGATTGTTCTTTGAGAATATAGTTCTCATCACATCTCAACTGTATTCAAAGCACCAATATGTGCCATTCCATAACAAAGCCATTCTCTTTGTAAGTGTCCAAAAAACGAGATGCAGCCTTTCCTCTGATCTCTTCCCACTTCTATCCTCTGGTACTCTCCTGGCCATGCTGCTTCATGTTATATAAATGCAATGAACTTCACACTGTTATCTTCCTTCCCCATCTGATCTTTGCATGAAAGACTCCTTCCCTTCATTTTTATTTCTGTTCAGATGCCACCATCTTGGAAGAGCAGTTTTCATTGACACTCAATTGAAATCCTTCCTTCTTTTATTTTTAATTTTTTAAGAACCTGAAATTCTCTCTTCAATAGAATATGAACCTCAGGACAGCAAATAGGCTCTCTGTAGCCTCCCAAACATTAATTAATGTGCAGATATTTGATGAATGGTAAATGAATAAATTTTAGAATGCTTCTCAATTTGGGGTAGTCTATGTTTTGAGAAGAAACCAGAACTAGAGATTTTAATATAAAAGCAGACAACTTCTTTTAAGTTGGCAACTAATCTATTATTTTTAATTATGATTCAAACAAAGTATGTATCTGCTAAAGAAAGTGAAAGAGCCAATGGATTATGTTCCAGAGTTATTTAAAAAGGGGAATATTTAAGGACAGCAAAAAAAATAATAATATGACCAAGTACCTATCTCAGAGTAACCTCTTAATGGGAGTAGACAGATTCACTCCTCTCTGTCTAAGCCTGGCACCTCAAAGATTCTACGACACAGACTCTACTAACTTCTCTTATTGTGTGTTGTTTTGCTTTGTTTTTTCACAGCCACAGCCGTGGGTGGAAACCCAATAAAAGATCACCATAATCTATTTTCCATTTTTTACAAAACTTGTTTAGTTTCAGTCAAATTTCCAATGTCCTTTCTGTGGTTTTCTGCATTCTTCATCTATCTGAATTCCCCTAACTGACAGCAGTTTCTCTGACACATCACATAACATGGAAAATTACAGGCTGCAGTTGAAGCCAATGGTGTCAGCATGTATTTGTGAATACCATAAAGCACGGGAACGAGACATATTACATTCCTTAATTGAGGTGGTAATTTGTTTCCTGAACTGCCTGGTAGTTGTGACATTCATTAGTGAGAGATGCAGGAGGAAATAGAATTACACAAACGGGAGCTCAGGTTGCATTTGCTGTCTGGGAGGTGTGCATGATGTATGGTCAGTTGTGCTCCCAGCCTACCATGCTTCCAGCTGAGGTTCTGCTTGAAGTTTCCATGCCTCACATCTGGAGGAGGACAGAACTCTTCCAGAGTCCCAGGTGGTGGGGTTCACACAGACACTCCACTTTCCTTTCTCACCTGAACGTCCATCTAAGGATAGTCCTGATGAACTCCTATCTCAGCATATTTTTCTCCATGAACTAGATAGAGATGTATCTCTCTCACATGGTTTAACAATGTCAATCATTCTCCAATTTGCAGAAGTAAACTTATTGGAGAAATCAGTTAAAAAACAAAAACTCAAAACCCCCAGGGTTCTTTTCCCTGGAAGCTTTTAAAACTAGTAGTCTAAAAACCTGTCTAAAGTCCCACTTGCTAGAGTTGAGTGTGTAGAAAGAAAATCATAAGCCTGGCTTCATCATATATCGTTCTATATTAGCATATCAAGATTCTGCAAATACATCCTGTTGGACTTTGCCCAAGCTGGTCAACCAAGCCCTGCTTTAGTTTCCTCCTAGACAAAAAAAGGAACTGTAAGGCTACAGGTGACTGGGTGAGGTCATAAACACACAGAAACCCATTAGTGCCCAGAGCAGTGGTGGTGCAGAGTAGGCTCTCAGAAGGTGGTGTTGGCCTTTTAAAGACAAAGTCAGAGTTCTGAGCACTTCGTAAGACTGACTTCTATTTCTGGGGTTCTTGAGGTTAGTATAAAGACTAAAGCACACCTAGCATAGGCCTGACTCTGAGGGGAAACCCATTAGAAGACAATTGGCATCCACAGAGCACTGAACACCCGCATAAAATACCTAACACAGTTGTTTAGCTGAGTAACCTTTCTGGCTTACTTATGTCGTATTTTCTGAAAGCAAAAGTTTCAAAGTTGGTGGAATAGAATCAAATATAACAACAGTCTATACTGACATGCAAAACCCCATGACCTCCTAAGTTACTTAAACAGGAATAAAGACATTAATAAAAATTTCATGAAATGTTGAGCCTGGTGCTTGCCTCATACTAGGCACAATGAGGCTTCATAATTGAAGCTGACTGCTAGGCAGTAGTGGCACATGCCTTTAATCCCAGCACTCGGGAGGCAGAGCCTGGAGGATCTCTGTGAGTTCGAGGCCAGCCTGGTCTACAGAGCGAGATCTAGGACAGGCACCAAAGCTACACAGAGAAACCTTGTCTTGAAAAAAACAAAAAAACAAAAAAGCAAAAAACAATTGAAACTGACAATTTTAGCCAGTGCTTAGAAAGTTGCAAACACAAATATGGGCAGTTTAATGTTCCATCTAAAATTAATCCAAACTGTTTGAAGTTCTACTTGGCACCTACAGCAGAAAATCTGTAATATACAAGGACATTTACCCAGGTAGTATTAGGAAAATGACCTCAGATAAGGGACCAGAAGTCCCGTGACTCTCCTTCAGAACAGGCAAGAATCAGAATGACTTGAAGTCACTTTTGCTTTCAGGGCCTCAGTTTCCTTCCTTGTAAGACGAGGGAGAAGATAAGTAGGTTTCCTGATCTAAAATTTGAGTATTCTGACTTAAAGATAGGGGACTGACTGTGGGAAAAGCTGCCCCAGGAAGTAACGACACTAGTTCTGGAGTTGGAGTCTTGGACATGCAGAGCATGCAGGTCTCGGCAGATCAAGGTGTCTGTGGCTGGACCAGAAAGGAAGGCAGATAAAAAGAAACTCTTACCTTTTAACTTCTTTGGCATCACTTGCGATGAAAAATCCTAAAGTACCTTCTTGGATCTTAAGGTGGTTCCCAGGGTTAATTAATATTCTGCTCAGTGAACAGAAACAAACAAAGAAGACACAAGTATGAGCTCAAGTTCAGGATAAAACCTTGACGGCAACACTACCCTTTTGTTTAGATAGGGGCCCCACTACTAATGCTTGTCCTTAGGTTTTTCCCTTAGAGCCTGACATTCACTGCTCCACACATCTAGTTCAATCATGCCATCATTTAGCTCCAGGGGGTACACTTCAAGTCAGGGAAATCAAAGATCTGGGTCTTAGGGTCTGAGTTTGCTTAACGGAGCTGCTTAGCTGCTCCCAGTGGCACCCAACTGGAAGCACAGGTCTTCAGAATGTATCCCATTTTGAAACTGATTTTGATGGTCAATGTTGAAACATAGTTAGCCTAATGAAGTTCTATGTAATACCCATCCTCTCTTAGGTGATATAGCATTAATGGGACCCCTATATATATATACAGAAACATACATATATACATACCACATATTTCTGTGGGGAATGGTACAAGACACCTATAACATATTTAATGCAGCATGAAATTGCACATCTTTGGAACTTTGATAAGGACATGGAAGTAGATTCCATGAAGAACCTGATCTACACAGTGATAAAGAAAGCTATTATCTGTCGGATATACCCAATGATTCTAGTCTGCTTTTGACAAAAATGAATGGGTTGTGTGAATAAGATGTAAACATAGCATTCCTGCATGGCCTTACAAGTGCTAGAAATAGATAGTAGACCAAGTTATGTTTGGGATGGCAGTAGAGATAAATGGATCCTGATCTAATAAATGGGAGAAACAAGCAAGTTTCTGCAGATCAAAAGCAGAATACCAGGCTGTCCTATGCAGAAATAGTGATGAGCCTTTGAGCTGAACAGGTGTAGAATTTAGCAACTTGGGATGAAGCACAAGCCAATGACAATATTATTTGATCTGAAAAGCTGGGGATTAAGGTAAGAGACATTTGGGCTCAGGCTAAAGGAAGCCCCCAGCTGCTCAAAACAAAATGGGAGAGGGTAGAAATTAATACATGATCTTTCTCTAGAGGTAAGACCATTCCAGAAAAAAAAAAAAAAAAAAAAAAAAAAACAAAAAAAAAAAAAAAAAACCAGTATTGTCAAAGGAGTCCTCTGTCTGTAAAACAGGGAGGGACCAAGCAAGCTTCTGCTTGCTCTGTTGGGAGAACTCTGATCAGACCATCACTGAAGAGGTTGCTGTTTCTAGCTGCAAGAGCATCTACCATTACCCATAACAAGACCTGACCACAGGAAGCGGGGCTTGTGCCATTGCTGCTATCATCCCTAAATGATAGCAGAGTGGAGAGGTGACTGCTCCGCCCCAGAACCACCAGCAGCAGTGAGGTTCCTTCCACATCAGATATCAGCCATCCACACTAATGGGCCAGCAGTTCGCACTAAGGACACACTGCTAAAGGCAGAGGTTTTATAAAGAGATCTTCTAATTACCCCTCTGCCAACTCCCGCACTCATATCCCAAGCCCTCTGATTTAGCACAATCATGAAGCAAAGGGGTCAGAGATTATACAGATTTTTATAGTTAAATAAATGTATAAATTTATGTTTGTGTTTGTCAAGATGCATGGGAGACTACACAGTTTATATCTATTTTCTTTTTATAATCAATTAAGTAAGGCACTTTATGATCATAGGGTTCTAGATCTTGTATTTTTTGTCTCATTTTCCTGAAAGACAGTTCCTAAGTGACTGCCTCTGCAATCAGAAATTGGGTCCCTATTCTAGCATTGAAATGATAATTTTGGATAAGTTCCTAAACCTCCCAGGAACTCAGTGCTTTTCCCTATGAGAAGAGTGTTAGCACTAACAATAGCCTTTTGTCAAAGAACTAGGTAAGATAATGCCTAAACAGCTTGATACTTTTTATTTATGGTTATTGCTATCATTTTATTCTTGCAAAAATGTCCAAGAATATTCCATTTCATCAGAGGTCTCCTGGTTCAATGGATTGGAATACTGTGCTTCTTATCAAAAATATCCTCTGAGATGAAGTTATAGGACTAAAAAAATTATACATGACAGAATAATTCATGAATTCATCTATTAAATTCCCACCCACTTCTGGAACCTTAAAAGTATATTCCTAAAAGTTTGGGAAGTCTCTCTCTGTTTTGATAAGAATTCACATAAGGATGGAAGAAGGGCTCCCGAGTTGGGTGGACGGGTGGGGTCCTGTCATAATTTGAACAACAGAATATGAAAGGTAAAATTGGAAACACATTGTCTTGGTGGCACATATGCCTAGAGACCTGTGTTTTTTTCCCTCATGCTTTGTACCACATGACCTGTCCCCCAGCGATCCAGCCCACTGTATCATTGTGAAATGTGAGGATCTCGAGGTTTCTATCCAGAGAGGCTTTTCATTTCCTCTGGTCTTTATCTGCACTGAACAAGAATTGGCCTGCAGTGAAATCAGGGATGGGCAGTCTAGAGAATGCAGGTCAAGGTAATTTACCGCAGTCTTCAAGCATCTTTTAATCAAGTCAGTGTGCTGGAGAGGAGAGGCTGGATGCTGGTGGAGGTCACCCTGGTGTTCAAGTCTCAGGTTCCCTAGCAATCAGTGTTAGTAAAATACTTAGGTGCGTGTGTCAGCCCTAACCATTGTGTCCTGGCTTTGGAGGCAGCTAAGTCTCACCCTCCTAATCTATAAAATGCAGTGTATATTCCCTGGTTGACAATGTTCCTAAGAGAATAAAGGCATACAGTCTATGCATTAAGGACACATTATGTCCTTAATCTTTGGTTTCTATAAATATAAGTAAGGTGACTAAAAAAGTCAGAGTAAACAAGCCTTCACACCTCCACTGGCCTGCTTTCCATTTTGTCAATGCTAATTGAACCCTTGTGAAGGTGCGGTCTCTGCGACATCTAGAAATAGGCTACTACAAATTCACTTTGGGGTACACAGAGTCACTCCCATTCCTTGAGTTTTAGGTGATATGCAAGAGATACACAGAATCTCAATGTCCCCAGAGTTCTTGGGATACCAAAATGTCCTCATGTGCTCTGTAGACAGGAAGATTAAAATTATATCCATATGAAGCACGAGACAGGTATAAAGTTTAGGCTAAGACAGGCTTGTGTGGGGGGGAGTGTCTGGATGAGGGATTTAAAAGAATGAGCCCAGCCAGCCAAGGAAAAAAATGAAATATGCAATCTATAAACTCAAGGTGCTCTGTGCCATAATGGTTATGTAGAGTTCTAAGGGTGGTGAAGAACAGGCCCACAACATACAACATTTCCTGTGTGACCTGTGAGTTTCAAATACTCTTTGGAGAAATACATTCTTGATTTTAGTATTTCAGCTGTCATATCTGTTAGCTGCATTTGAAATCTAGAACATTTAAATAAAATGTTAGCCCTCCTCTTCTTGGAAAAGTAAAATAAATAAGAATTCTAGGCAGGAATAGCTTTGTCGTCTCCCTACAAAATGCCTTCTAGACTTAAAATTTGCTATTGACCTCCTGGGAAAATGTTAATTTCAAATACCTCTGATCTTTTTAGGAGACTAGTCAATGTCAATTTTGTTTTGTTCTTATGGCTGCCAAAAGTCCTCCTCCCCAAGCACCACTTTTAATCAGTTCTCTGGCTCCAATTTTGTCAAAATCATAAGCTTATCAGACATAAAACTCAAGATGTGTCATGTAGAAAATCAAGGAAATCTCCAAGAGAAGTCTCCTATCGAGAGAGGCTCCTCTTCCTGTATATCCATGAGCAGAATTCCAACAAGGACATCTTGGCAGGAGGAGACATTTCCTCATTTCAAGGAAGATATAAATTGTCCTCTTTTTACCATGACCTTGCTGATTTTAATTGAAAACGCATAGTGACAGCTGGTAGCACGGGGCTTGTGTGGTCCCATCTCCAAGGATTCTCACTCATTGCTTTTCCTAGTTCTGCAGTGATGCTTATTCTTTATCTACTTACCCTCCCGAAGAGCAAAACACTTTCTGTAGGGAACCACTACTGATTAGAAAACTGGGAAACAAGATTTCTGTATTTACTTCTGAGTTTTCCTTGGCAGTCCTACATGCTGTAGGCACTTTCTAGCTCTATAGAATGAATGAGAAGCCTGCATCATAGTCATTGGTCTCGGTTCTCAAAGTTTTCTCTTTTTCTCTCCAATAAATGAAAGCAGCAACTACTGCAATTCCCATCCGTCAGCCTGATCAAACGAGTGACCACAAGTCTTCTTGTAGACTGGCCACCAAGCTAATGAGTTCCCAGAGGCATTAAGTATAAATATGCAAATATGTAAACAGTCACTGAGGCAGATGGAGCAGTTGGTTACAATACTGAAAGCACAACTTGCTTAGAATTGAAATCCATGTTTCTGATTGCAGAACACATCCACACGGAATGAGCTCTATCCAATAGGGCATGTCTGTTTCAGGGCCCTATGGGAGATTTTACATTGAGTTTTGTTTTATTGACCATCTTATGCTTGAACTAGGGGCAGGATGAAAGAAATCAGGACTGGGTAGGGAGAAATATTCTTTTTCTTCTCTCTAATATTTAAGGTACAACAGCTGAAGAACAATTAGTAATCCTTCCTTCAATCCTCCTAAACCTTACCTTTGTTTGGAGAGATGGTCAATGATTGGTAATTCAACTGAAACAGATACCTTAAGGGAGACTTTCATCCATTATGGACAAATAGAACAGGAGTGTGTGTGTGTGTGTGTGTGTGTGTGTGTGTGTGTGTGTGTGTCTGTGTGCGTAGTTTCGTTTCCACCCACCCCCTGTGAGGCATCGTGTACCATTCCCCCAAGCAACTGAGAAAATATCACAACTTCCGTGAGGGTAGAGTTTATACTTGAAAGCACTATAATCATAGTTGTGTCTAGCAAGCTAATGGGACTTCATTAAAGAGAGTAAGCAAGTCAGAACCACTGAGGAGCTCAGGTAATGCTATGCCCAGATGACTCACACCACTTGGAAGAGGTCTCTCTGATCACTCAAGTGCATATACAATTACTATCAGCAGGAACTTGATCTGAACCAATTTATGTCCCCTCTCAGGAAGTTCAACTGCACTGCGGTTTGTTGTGTTATGATATATCTTAGAAAAAAAAACCCAAATCTCAAACCTCATCACTTCTCTGGAACTTTCCATTTCTTCTGGGCTTTACAATAAGTGCTGCTGGAGTCCCACACAACTAGACACATGCATTTACACTA
>CABHPR010154768.1:27614-42613 GCA_902168415.1 Peromyscus melanophrys | reverse complement strand
GTCCAAAAAAAAAAAAAATCCACATGCAGCTGCAGTGGATTTTCTTACTAGAAACCCTCTCAGTAATCCAAACTTGTGAAAAGTTCTCCACTTTGCTACAAGAAGGGGCTGATTCTGCCAAGAGCTTGAAATAGTTTAAGGATCTTTATAACAAAGCTTAAGAATCAGAAGGGACAATCTATGGACTAGAAAAATTATCTGTATACCATGTATGTGATAAAGACTTTATGGCCAAAATATTTTAGAAATTCACCCAACTCAATAACACAATAAATGATCCTGTTTTAAAAAGGGCAAAAGACTCTCAGACATTTTTCAAAGGAGGACAAATAGATCAAAAGATGCATAAAAACGTTTAATGTCATTAATTGCCAGGCAGATGCAGACCAAAACTACAATGCGAGCTACCTCTGTCTGCTCGCCTAGCTATGATCTAAAAGACTAGATAAGTGTTGATAAAGACACAGAGAAAAGGGAGTCTGTCTGTGCTGAGAGAAACGTAAGTCAGGAATGTCCACGGTAGAAGACCGTGTGTGCGCTCCACGTGGAACTGATGATACAACTACCTTACGACCGGAAATCCGGCTTACTACTACCTCCTCAAGGACATTGAAATCAGAATGTTGAAACGATATCTACATTCTAATCCCTGTTCACTACAGAATTATCCACGCAAGCCAAGATATGAAGTCAACCCAAGAATCCCTCAGCAGATGGAATGGATTAAGGAAGTGTGCTATTTTGGGACGACGCAATGTCAGTCAGCTTAAAAAAATCTTGACATTTTCAACAACTGAGATGAAACTGAGGGACATTATGCTTTATAAAATAAGCCAGGCAAATACTTAGTGACTTCATTTCTATATAGAATTTTAAATAATTGAAGCAAAGAATTGAAAGTTCATGTTTTGGTTTCTGTGTGTATAGTCCAGGACACACAACCTCAGAAGCAAACAGGAGAATGATGGTTAGTAAAGGCTGGTTTGGGAGGAGCATGGACTATATTGGCCAAAGGGTAGACTTTCAGTTAGGCAGGATAAATAGCTACATATAAAATATAGCCACTACAAATTCAGAATTTAGGAGAGTAAATATTAAATATTAGCATACCCACAGCACCAATTGGATCTGCCTTGACCTTAATAATTGAATCCCTAATAGCATTATGAGTTGAGGAAACCTCCAAGTGATAATTATACAGTGTACACTCATTCTAAACCAACAGTGTGTGCTCTAAATGCTTGCAACTTTCCTTTGTTAGTTATAGCTTGACAAAGCTAGGGGAAAATTGGATTCAAACGACTTCTGGGCAAGAACACTGCTCTTAGAGTCCTATGTAAATAAATTCCATAACAGAATGACATACTTCTTAGCCTTTGCTTCATCCCCTTCCTCTCTAGTTCCTTTTCCTTCCTTCCTCCTCTTATCAGCAAACTTTTGTTTTCTCTCACAAAATAAACCACTGTTATGCTAGTAATAGCCTAAAAGTAAATTAAAACTTTATAGAATATGTAAATATAATATACAAGTCATAATTTTGAGCACATCTTGAAATTTTATAACATAAACCCAATTCTCCATTCATTAAGGGCTAAATGGCTTTGCTCTCCATCACTTTTAATTTCTCCTCATTGAATTTCACTTGCTTTCCTGGCCCATAGTGAACTGACTCATGCACACTACTGAGGTAGTAATAATTAGTCTTTTATCTTACCAAGTGTATATATCTAGAGTGTAATTGTTGTGTTTGCTTTCAAATCTGTATTGAGCATTTCATAAAGGCCCAAATGATAAGTTGTAAAAATTGTGGCATTTTTACAATTTATAAAGCATTTTAAAAGAGTCAGAGATCTAAGAGAATGAAAAAAGTGTTTGTAAGGTGTGACTTTCAGGCACATTAACTAATTCTAGAGGCATACACATTACTTTAGATTCTTCTCATAGTCAGTTATACATACCATCACAGATAAATGGGATTCTGCTAATGGCTGTCTTGGGATCTAGTACTGATACTTCAGAGTGTTTTGAGAAATGCTGGTCTAACAATCCAAATATTAATAGAAGAAAAGTTCCAGAGTTGCAGTGGATGTTACCATATTACCACACTGTAATACCCTGGAGGATATACCTGGAGGCTATTATCCAGAAAATAGCAAAACTAAGCAAATCAAAGTACCGGGAAGGACTGGACCAACAATGGTGCTTTAGGCTCTGGTCAGTAAGTAGCAAGTGGTGTATCCAAGAGGCTAAAACCAAAAGAGTGCCCACTGAGACCCAGAGAGAGATCAATGACATAAGTCCTTATGGTACTGAAGTAATATGGTCCTGTGAACTACTAAAAATAACAACCTGTTTTGTTGAAGAAAAGCAAAGAAAATAGAACAAAGAAAAGAAAAATCTAGACAAAATTTATAACAAGCAGGGGAGTTGTGTAAGAATGCAAACACTGTATTATTACTTTGCGAAGTAATTAGGAAGGACAGACTCTTGATCTGTGGATATATAAACTGTTAAAGTGAAGACTTTAACACAAGTAAGCCAGCAGTGGGAAGGAAGCCTGAGGCCAGGGGGTCGTGGGTTCAAGGCCAAATTGGGCATATAATGAATTTGGGGCCAGCATATTCTACATAGTGAAATCCTGCATCAAAAATAAATAATTCCTTAAGGAAAACAATGGATAGATGTGTTGGCGCATGAGACTGCAGCAGAAGAATCATAAACTCAAAGCCATCCTAGGTTACATACTAAGACCTTGTCTCAAGAGCAGTACGATTGAGAATGGGGACATTTAAGAACCAAATATATGCGTGTGCATAGGAATATGTAACAGAAGAGATCCAATGTACACAACAGAAGGCCCTGAAGAGGGAGAGTAAACAACAGACAAAAACAAAGATTCCAAGTGGATGTGTAAGTCCACCTCACAGAATGAGCTGTGTATCCAGTAGTGTCCACCTGAATGGTTAAAAGCTGAAGCATTCTGGTAAACAGTCAACTTTGTGAATACAAAGAAAAAACTCAACCGATCATACTACAGTGACATAAAAATAAGATTATCATCAGACTTCTGACTCATCAGGAAGAAACACCTCATGCTGAGGGAAGAAAAGGGGAGCACAGACGTGGCTGACCCACAAGCCTCCCTCAAGCATGAAAACCATAAACTAATTTTTGTGAACATGAAAGAATTTAGAAATTATTGCTCCCATGAGTATTTCCTGAAAATTCCAATGAATGGACTTTGTACAGCAGAACGTTTTGCAGCTACATCAAAATAAAGATGGTGGCGAGTGTTATGGATACCTCACAGAGACCAGCGCTACAAAAATGGCCCTGAGGAAGGTAGTAATATGCAATGGCAGTTACTAAAACACAGAGAAATAAAACTAACAGAACTAGTGGTCAGAAAGAATATAAGAATAATAAGCTTCGGTTCAGTTACATTTGTTCCTAGTGTAGTGTGCTGCAAACTGTTTTAAGTTACAGTGACTCCACTGTACTGAAGGGATTCCAGAAAAAATCCTTTCACTTGATTTTGCTGTTTCTTACTGAACGGCTGTTCTCCCCCCGCCCCCCACGTCTGTCCTTTTTCTGTATTTGTTGGCTGAGATTCCATTCAGCTTCTCCATGAGATTAATTTATGAGTTTCCATGAATGATTGAAAGCCTGTGGTATTTGTCTTTCAGTGTTTATTTACTTAGCTCAATGATCTGCAATTCTGTCTGTGTTGTGGCAGAAAGGGTTTCCTTCTTTTTTTATAGCTGACTAGTATTCCATTCTATAAGTTATCATGTTTCCTTTCTCCATCTGTGTTCACTTCATAGTCTTTGGCTACTGCTAATAGTGCTGAAAAAGCACAGCAGCGAAGAACCTTTGTCATAGGGATTTGTATCTTTTAGCTATATACCTACATTAGGAATGATATTTGCATGGAAGTATCACGTCCAAATACAAAGTTGGACTAGATAGAATTAACTCTATCAATCATGACTTTGAGTTGCTGTATGACCCAGTAGGTCTGTATTTAGAATTTTAAGAAAACACGTGCAGTTTACATCATAGCTCTACTGGTTATATTGTCACAGATAGTACACGTTTCCTTTTCTGTGTGTCCTCAGAAGCATGCGTTATTTGATTAATGATTTCTTTCTGTCTCATTTTTGTCTTTTTAATAATAGATACTCTACTTGGAGTGCATTAATGTCTCATAATGCATTAGATTTGTATTTCAGTGGTGACCAGTGAAACTGAGCATTTCTGACAAATTTGCTGGCTGTTTGTGTTCCTTTGAAAAGTGTCTATTTGTTTTCATAGTCCATCTTTCAACTATATCGGTTGTTTTGGGAAGTTCAGGTTGGTGAGCTCCTTTTATGCTGTGGCTGTCATTCCCTTGCCAGAGTGGGTATTTGCACATTGTCTTAGTTACTGTCCAGTTGCTGCAAAGAGACACCATGACCAAGGCAACTCATAAAAGAAAGCATTTAACTGGGGGCTTGCCTGTAGTTTTAGAGGGTTAGTCAAAGATCATCATAGCAGGAGGCAGACGTGCTGGAGCAGTAACTGAGAGCTCCACAGGTACAGAGAGATGCTGGGCCTGGAGTGGGCTTTGAAACCTCACAGCCCACTCCCAGAGACACACCTCTTAATACTTCCCAAACAGTCCATAAATTAGGGAGCAAGGATGCAAAGATATGAGCCGATGGGGCCACCCTCACTCCAACATCACACACATACTCTCTCCATTTCTGGAGACGGCCTCAGCTATGTGGGCTGTTTCTCTGGTGGCACGGAAGCTTCTCTGTTTGATGGACTCTCAGTTTGTATCAACATTTGTTTCTGTGTCTGTGGGAGCCTAGCTTAAAAAAAAAAAAAAAACGGATCAGTTCAGTACCTGGCCAATGTCTTGAGGTTTGTTTTGTTGTTGTTTTGTTTTGTTTTGTTTTGTTTTGTTTTTTGAGTGAAGGAAGGAGAAAGATAGAGACAGAGAGGGAGGAAGAAAGAAGTAAGGAAAGGAGTATAACGTTATTGTTGTTATTAATGAGCACCTACTTTGAAAAACAATTTCTTCTATTCTTTGAAAGTTCCTGACTGTGTGACTGTCTGTGGTCACTGATATACCAGAAACTGCTTCAGTTTCACATGTGGAACACTGCAATATCAGCTTCACTTGGACATTCAAGACTGATTAAAACATGCTTGTCCACATGGACATAAAAAATAACTTTGTCAGTGAATTCTTCCCCTTGATCTGTTTTCAGATCCTGTATTAAAATATCTGAGATTAGGTAACTTAAGAAACAGAGAATTGCCGGGCGGTGGTGGCGCACGCCTTTAATCCCAGCACTCGGGAGGCAGAGCCAGGCGGATCTCTGTGAGTTTGAGGCCAGCCTGGGCTACCAAGTGAGCTCCAGGAAAGGCGCAAAGCTACACAGAGAAACCCTGTCTCGAAAAAAACAAAAACAAAAACAAAAACAAAAAAAGAGAGAAACAGAGAATTATTTATTTCACAATTGTGGAAGTAGGAAGTCCTAGAGTATGGGACTGGCACCCCCACTAGGCATCTGGGGAGGAGTTTTTCTATTACACTGTGGTAGAGGTCATCTTTGAGAAGAAAGCAAGTGTGCCAACAATATTATGCCTTCTTATAAACCAGTAAGCCATTGTAGAGGTACCTCCCTCGTGACCTCATCTCATCTGTTATTTCCTGAGGTCCAACCTTTAAATATCACTACCAAGAACTTGAGGATCAAGTCTCTAATGTGTGAACTCAAGAGGACACATTCAACCACCTCAAATGTTAGAAATATTTTTAAACTTGGGGTCACGTAATTGATCAAAAAAGAATGTTCAGAAGTAAAATGACTCTTTAAGACGGGAGATGGCTCAGTAGCTAAAGCACTTGTTCACATATGAAGACTTGAGCTCAAATTCCCAGTACCCCACTTGGAATCACGGAAGGCAAAGACCAATATCCCAAGTTGTCGTCTGACTTCTACACATGGACCCTGGCATCCACACACTTCTGCCTGTACATGCTGGCATGTGTGCACACACATCATCTATACACACACACACACACACACACACACACACACACACACACACATACAAGAAAAAGTAAGTCTTCATGTGAGTTAAGGCCACGCTCCTTCCTGTTATGTACTGACAAAGGAGATGTTTGCTACAGCTTGGTGCACTGTCTGGGACTTTCACAGCTGTACATTAAAATGAGTAGCTGTATAGACAAAGGTCAGCCAAAGCTAGAAGGAGAAAGGGGGCCTTTATTGATGGATTCTATGTATTCTGCATCTTAGCAAAGCCAAGCTGTATGTGTAGAAGAGAGAAGACTATTAGATGTGTCCAACCCATGACCAGTGAGCCACAGATAGCCAATTTAGCTATGGATGTAGCCCAATACAAAATTTTAAACTAACATAAACACTGAAATTTTTATCTATTTAAAAAAACACACATTTGCACAGTTCCCGAGTATGAACTTTGTAGATCACAACATTGTATCACAACGTCAGAAGATTGGGCACTCCTACCAGTATTCTCTGCTAACTTCATTCTTTGTTTTGATCTGAGATGGATACATCATGTGTTATCCCTTTCAATTCATGGTTCTGTATCTCTTTTGACCTAGTTACATATTTACTAAGAAATTTCCTGTGACTGATTTTTCTGGATCACATTTACAGGAGGATGAGAGTTTAATGAAACACACATCAAAAGTGTAGCTCCCAGGAAAATTTTATTTCTCAGTACAAATTTTACAATTTCTTCCTTGGTATGATTTGGTTTAGTAGTTAACTTGACCCCAAAGTTACAAAGTTGATGCTGTAGGCTTGAATTCCAAGTTTTTGTCTCCCAAATTAATTGATTGTTCTTCACTGATAGACCTACCTCTTGGATTGCTAAAGTCAAGTAAACCCCCATAGTACAGAGGTGCCTATAATGATGAGGATTTGAGTTTGCTCAGATTGACAGTCAAGTCAGTAAAAAGGCATTGCATGCTCACAATGTGTCTTCCTAAGGGCTTGGACTCATCAGAGAACAAAACAGACAAGTTTTCCTCCTGGATCCTTACTCCAACCCTAATAATACCTGATAGTGGCAAAGTATCCTCCTGATGATTTTCTGATATCTTTTACGCAGTTGTTCAAATCTATTAAAATATCTGCCTCAGTCCTAGCGTATCATGCAATATATCTAGTAAGTCGCTGATCTTGGTGTTCATGTGGAGATGTGAACTGTAGCTGGAGAGTTTCTCTCCGGGTCTGCCAAGCCCCTGCAGTCCTGCAGCCCCATGTTGGGCGCCATTTGTAGTTGGAGTTTTTTCCAGTCCTGCCCAGGCCCACGGACCCTGCAACCGCTTATCAACTAATCACCCAGAAGCTTATATTAATTAAACTGCTCAGCCATTAGCTCAGGCCTACCACTGACTAGCTCTTACACTTAAACTCAGGCCATTTTTGTTAATCTATATGTCGACACATGTTCCGTGGGATGGCAGGCTGGTGTCTCCTCCCCTCAGCCTTCCACCTCCCAGCATTCTCCTCCTCCTTGTCCCGCCTACACTACCCTTCCTGCCTGGCTGCTGGCCAACCAGCGTTTTATTGATCAGTCAATCAGAGCAACACACAGCATTTCCCGCATACAGGACGCCCACAGCAGTGAACTGAATAGAATTGCTCAATGATACCTCCTCATAAGATGGATCCATCACACATGATGGGTCTGAAAACTTACATAAAGGTAAATAACATCTATACCTACATACTCAAGTAGGAAGTGCATTGCTCTGTCTCATCTGAAGGAATATTTTGCTAGAACACCCAGCACATTCTCAATATTAAGACAGTATTTACAAATGTCCCATCCCCACAAGTTTTCTCGCAACTTCAGATTCTGTTCCTGTGCATTCTGAATCACTGTCTCTCTGTAGCCTCTCTTTGTCATCGCTACATATGATGGTTATATATGCACCCATCTGTGAAAGTGTTGTCAAATTAGTCACCCAATTTAATAAGATGGTTTCTTTAAAACAGTAGGGCTTTTCTGCAAAGAAAAGGAAAAGAGATGCTTTTAATGAGAAAGGACACTTAGATTTTTACAGACAGAGAAAACTTTCTCAAGCTAAGGAGTATTCTATGGATACATCCAGGCCTGTAGCATGTTCTATGCGTGTATCCAGGGCTGTAACATGTTCTGTGCATACATCCAGGCCTGTAACATATTCTTTGCATGCATCCAGGCCTGTAACATGTTCTATGCATGCATCCAGGGCTGTAATGTGTTCTATACATGTATCCAGGCCTGTAGCATGTTCTATGCATGCATTCAGATCTGTAATATTTTGTATGCAGGCATCCATGCCTGTAACATGTACTATATCTGAGTCTTATGAGGTCTCAGAAACATTTCCATCAGGGTATCCTCAGGTCTGACTTCTCCCTGAACACTGACATCAGCATCTTGCTAATTATGTTGCATAACATTTCAGAACCAAAGCACATTGATTAAACACTTTAAATAAAGTCTAAAGTGTGGTAATTCACTTCATGGTTGCCCATGTATTTCAGAGGTAATTGTAAAAAGTGGCAATATGGTTTTCCTTTCATGTTGAGTCTCAGCTTCCGTTTCTCCCATCTGTTTCTTATGCATTTTTTTTTCCAGGATCTGTTCCTAGAAACAGTTTTTATTTTAAGTTTTCAAAGCTTCTCAAGTGCTCATGACTTGAGTCTCTCTCAGCTCTATCTGGTGGAGATTTTAACTTCATAATTCTATTCAGCATTTCCACAAGTACCTCAAATCTGACATGAATAAGCCAGAACTTCCCAACTCCCCGGTAATTACTGCTACCTTGAAGCTTTTTCCCAACTGGTAATCCTACTATCCATCCAACTAGCAGCTCGGAGTGATGGGATTTCTCTATCCTTAGCATGTCCACAGGCAGTTCCAGATCCTCCATATTTTCCTCCTAGGTCTCCAATCTGCCTTAATTCTCTTCCATTTTCTTTCTTACTATCACTGGCACAGTTCAAGTCCTTATCAGTCTCTCACTGGAACTGTTGAAATAATCTAACTCATTGTTACTCAAGTGACCAGTCACAAAGTTAAAATTGGTGTTTACATGCTGTGATTGCATTTTCACATCAGGAATTCCAAACATGTTTGCTTTTATCTTACTGATCAGGTTGTGGACCACCTAGAGAATGGCTGATCTCTTATGCTAAGTGGGGGGTGGCGCAAAATGAGCATTGTTGACATGCAGTATGGTGCTATATTGGTCTGCAGCCAACTGATAGCTCAGAACAAAATTATGAATAACAAAAACTTGTCTAACAGTTCTTTGTGTATGGACCTTCACATTCTCTGAGCCTTCCTTTTCTGCTCAGAGTCCATCAGTAGCTTCTAGTCAGTATAGAAAAGAACCAGCTCTGAGTCATAGCTCTATGGAAGCATGTAATATCCTCTATTATCTTCTGTTTTTTAAGAATAAACATTCAACACCCTTACACACTCTAAGCAACAAAATCCCAATCTCTGCAGCTTGTAGCAGGAGTTTATCTGTCATTTGCATCAGTAAATCCTGCTCAAGCCAGTCACCACCAGTGCAATGCCTCACTTAGATGCCCAGACCACTTTTACTGCACCTCTGTCTCCACATATAAATTTCAGTATTTGTACCAAATATACAGTAATCTTCCCTCAGTATGTAATCATTAATGTTCAAATAATGTGTGCTATTCATGTGTCTGTTTCCCTCATGAGTGGTTGAACTTTTTTAGAAATGGAATGTGTTCTATTACTCATGATTATTAAGTGCCTGCATTTCATTGTAGACAATTAATGGAAGTTTATAAATGAATTAAATTAGCCCAGGTTCCTGGCCTTGAGGTCTCCCTATGCACTAAGGATACATATTTCCTTTGGTAGACTTGCCATTATGTTTTTCTATGTGGGATTATATGCTTCTAAAAAGAAGGGACCGGACTCAGAGATTGCTAGCACCATCATAAGAAAAAAAAAAAAAAAAAAAAAAAACTTTGTATTTTGAAAATTCCACGTGTACTTTTAAAACTTTAGAAACATTGGAGCCTGGTGCCTATGGTGAGACACTTTGTGCAGCCTTGGTGTAGGGAGGAGGGGCTTGGACCTGCCTCTGGTCCTGGAGGTGCCAGGCTCTGCTGACTCCCCATGGGAGACCTTGCCTTGGAGGAGGGAGGAATGGGGGGTGGATGGGGAGGGGAGAGCTGGGGTGGGAGGAGGGAGGACGGGGGAATCTGTGGTTGATGTGTGGAATGAATGGAAAATCTCTTAATAAAAGGAAAAGGAGAAAAACAAACAACTTTAGAAACATTTCATTTTACATTCTTTCTTCAGACAACTTCTAATCCCTTTGACCTGCAGAATCATTTAGGGAGTTGAGAAATCTTGGGCCACTGTTATAGTACCTTTCAATCACCTTGACTATACCATTGTCCTCCCATAGAGAGTTCATCTTATACATGTGCTCCATTTGTGGTAACAATGAATTATTAATAGAATTCCTTTCCAAATGAATGTTGCAGATAGTTGGTTGAGCTGTTGGAAAATTTATAATCCATTTTGTTTTAAGAGCCACAAAGTTACTAACTCTACATTAAATCTTTAGTACAAATCCCTAGCAGTTTGGGGGCAGTGAGTGAAAGACATGCATATAAAATGCAGTGCCTCTCCATCAACAGTTGGAGAAGTGGCCAGCCAATCGTAGTTATGAGCACAGTGGAAGTACCACAGCAGGCCTCCCCTCTCCCCCATCTCCTCCCACCACGCAGACTCAGACACTCTTCACCCTCCATTGCTACCAGTGACCACCCAGGCACAGCCGTGCTTACCTATGGGTAATTCAGTAACAAGATACACTCAACTTGTCTGGGTCACACACAGTGTGAGCTCATTATTTGTTACCCACATACATTAAATTTTTAAAGTACTCTTTGGATTTGATCCAAGAATTATCTCATCCATACTTAACACCCAAGCCCCAGTACGAAGACGCAGGTGAGTCAAGCATCTCACTGAAATATGAACCAGAACGACATCAAGTAGAGATGCGGAGGAGGAAGGGGCTTCGGAGCCACTCAGTGGCCGTAATTAGCTTCCCAACATAATGACCGTGGTGAGGGTTTGTGTGCTTCTGAAGCCTGGCCGGTGTACAGAAACACGGATCGCCACCCTGGGTTTTCATGCTTAGACTGTTAGCAGGAAGAGCATTTGAAAAGGATGAGCATCAGAACCGAAGAAAGAGGAGGGCAGTCCTGAGAGAGCGCCCCTCCAGCTCACTGTGAGCAGAAAGGAGACAGAAATGTGAAACAACAGGCTGGCCGACACTGAACAGCTGCACTGCAGGGGAGGAGGAAGGGTCTCTCCAGCCCACTGGGAGCAAGGGTCCTTTCGAAGGCTTATTGACCTTACCTCAGTGGAGGAATTCAACCCACAGGAGAAACAGCCTTGAGGGGGCATGCTTCAAGCACAAAGCACATTTCTCTTTCTGCAAAGAAATATTCTTCCTCTGAATCTGCAGACATGAATGTTCAGCTAAATGATCTAAGCCAACGGAAAAAACAATTCACATCTATATGAGAATGGCTTTTGAAAGATGATCAAAGTTGTTATGACTGGTATCTCTTCATTCTTTTATGGAGCTCATGAATGAACTCACATTTCTATGAGTTAGGAGTATTTATTAACTGCCAGTGACTATTTAAGAACTGGGGATAAAAGGACAATGAGATGGCCCAGTTCTGATGTCTTTTATAGTCCACTGAGAAATACAAGCAAAAACGAAAATTATAGTGAACTGTTTGGGGTATTATGAGAGGGAGACAATATGTCTTTTTAAGGGACAGAGGAGAATTAAAGCTAATGATCTTGTCTCTAAAATATTGAGAATACATGAGTAAGAATTGCTAAGTGAAAAGGAAATCAAATGTTTTGTTTTTAAAGTGCTCAAGCAGAACTTCTCCAGATCCAAAACAAAGGGAAGAAGATGAGTAGGAGAGAAATAAAGGAAGATGAGAAATGTGTGGAGGAAGGGGGGCAGGACAAGGGTACAAGTATGTGCGTGATCCTGAGAGTGAGCTGCCATGGCTAGAGTGTAACAAGGCAAAAGCAGGATGAGGTGAGTCTGGACAAAAGGACAGGAGGCTGGTCAGGTCAGAGGGCGTTTTATAAGGATTGTGGCCTTAAAACTTAACACAAGCTAGGATACTGTTGAGAAAAAGGGGGGGTGTTATTAATCCTCATGCTTAGATAAGCTGTGAGTAGAAACATGGACTGGTTTTATTTAAGAAATACTTTCAACAAAAGAATGGTATGCTGGCATTTACCTTAATGAAAAAATCAATTTACTAGAGAATAGTTTGGAGAAAACAAGGGTCTACCCAGGGCCTGATAGGTGTCTTTAGATTAACTGGGAAGATTCAACAAGACTAATGATGAGGTAAAAATATTCTATGGTGAAAAGAAAAATTCAAGATCAATCCTAAATTCTATTTAGGGCTCTATGTGGATAGGAACTGTTGGAAGAGAATTCTGACTTGGAATGGTGAGATTAAAAGTTTTTCATTTTTTCGTCACAATGAGTTTGAAGGACCTGAGAAAAATTCCAGAAATATGGTATACAAACATGTTTGTATCACAGAACGGTTATTTATAAAGAGATTGTAAAGGCAATAATAAAATATTAAAAAAAAACTTCTTAACCAAGACTTAACAGTTTCCAGCTACATGATCTGGATGTTTGCCTCTCATGAATTTATGTTAAAAAATATCTTCCCTCACAAACTGGTGGTAACGTGAAGTAAAGGCGTTGGGAGGTAACTAGGTCTTGCAGTGGTTTGAGCACCCTTATGAGGGAGACCCCAGAAAGATAGCTAACTCTGCCATCATGTAAGCATCCAGTAAATGGAGCCAGGTATGAGCCAGAGAGAAGGCCCACACCACACAGCCAACCACCCTGGTCGAGTTGATGCCAGCCTCCAGAATGCTGAGAAGTAAGTGTTGCTTATAAACCATCAAATCTATAGTGTTTCATTAGAACTATACCACCCTGTGGCTTGGTATAAATAGCAAAGTTGGCAAAGGATGCTAGGAAAGAGCCACAAAGGGAATGGCCATGCCCAAGCTTCCCAGTGAGCTGTCAGTAAATATCAACTGCAAGTGTAACGTGAATTCAGTCACTAATATGTTATTCGGGGTTTTAGTTTGTTTCTTGTCTTTATTTTCTTTTGCTCTATAGAATGGTTGATTTTTGTCTTTTGCATTGATTTTTTTCAAGAAAATCTTATTATTTTATAATCTAATGATCAAAGTGTAATTAATATGCAAATATACATAACAGCTGGTTGAAAATTGTGAAATTTCAAACGAATCTATTTTAAACTCAACTTAGAAGCAAATATCACTTTTCTGGTCTTTTTTTCTTTCATTTTGCTTTTAGTATTTTATTTTTACAAATTGTATCTGTGCCTACTAACACACCTACTCTAAACACATATATTTTCTCTTTTCTACATTTGATGCAGAATGGCAGCTATTTAGAAATTGTACCAAACGCTCAGAACTAATTACCTTCTGAAAATGAACAGATCTGGACATACATGCAGCCTCAGCTCTCGTTAATAGTGTGAGTCAAGCAATGGGATGCTTTTTGTGGATTTGTGATGGGGCTAGTTTCTATACTAAGTGTTAAAAACATGTTTTCTTTCTGCTTCCTCAGCCCCTTGGCTTGTCTTAACCCCACAGTCATTCTGTTTCCACTGTTGACTCCCCCAATTCTTGAATTTTGCACCTTATTGAGTCATTTGGCCACAGAGAAAACATTGGGGGGAAAAGTATGATGCTGGTGCATTTGCCAAAACCTTGTACATCTGAGGATATCTCCATAATACAATAAAATCATTGGGTCATAATTCTCTCTCTGTCAAACTTCAAAGTTATTTTTCGTTGTATTGTGGAATGTTTATTTTTACAGAGGAGAAACATGACACTTACTGGATCTCACTTCTTTGAAAATGCCCTTTCTTCTTCTTCCTGGATGTTGGAGGAATTCCTTAATCTCAAAATGTAACAGTATGCTGGGGTGTTTTGTGCATGATACAATACTGATTTTATTTGAAACTTTTTTACAGTGTCTAGCACTCCCAAGCCAGCTTTGTATGTGACCAGCGAGAGTTCTCCTTCCCCCACATAAGAGAGTCCCATTTCTAGACTATTTGTGTTGTTTCTCAGAAAATCTGTTTTGCAGCCTAGATTTTTAGGCTTCTGTTGTTTTATCTTGGCCTGCTTTCTTTTTTGTTACATGATGGGCTTTTATTTTGGTGCTCTTTCAAGATTTTTTTTCTTTTTAAAAAACTTATTCTGAAATAGTGTGGATTTTTCAAACACATTTTGTTCTGCCTTTTGTTTGGCTTTCTTTGATCCTTTTAGTGAAGACTGGAAGAAGGTGGTTTGGGAAATTCTTGCTTGATATACTCTGCTCTTTCTTCCCTGCATAGCAGAAGACAAAGTATTTGCTGAGAGTGAAGGAAGGCCAATGTGGAAAGAAGAGAGAGCAGAACTAACAAAACTGAGAATCATAAATTTGTGGGTTTGGCCTCAAGGGACATAAATTCCACTTGGGGCAAATAAGAAGTAGTGAAAGAATTACACCCAAACAGTCTACACTGGTATGTGAATAATCAACACGGGCAACAGTATGACTAATACTTTTTTCTTTTGATGATAATCAGAAATTTGTAAATACATAAGGGCAAGCTTTCTCTTCTTTCATCAAAAAGTCTAAAACAATAACAACCATGACCACATTTCCCCACCAGCCCATCCATTCTCTAATATGTTTCTAAATAAATTTACTACTGGGACAAACAATGTCCACTAAAACTTAACTTCTCTTTAAAATTGTGTGTGTGTGTGTGTGTGTGTGTGTGTGTGTGTGTGTGTGTGTGTGT
>CABHPR010154768.1:2100-27604 GCA_902168415.1 Peromyscus melanophrys | reverse complement strand
TGTGTGTGTGTGTGTGTGTGTGTGTGTGTGTGTGTGTGTGTGTGTGTACATGCACAGGCATGCGCATGTATCCATGTTTGCTTACAGAGGTCAGAAAAGGGCATCCGATGTCTAACTCCATCTTATCCCTTTGAGTTAAAATCCCTCAATGAACCTTGTGATTTCTACTTTTCAGCTAGACCAGTTAGCAAGATCCAGCAATCCTATCACCACCCCCGGAGTGTACAGGATACAGGTACACTCCTGGCTTGTATTGCATGAGTGCTGTGGATCCAAACTTAGGTCTTCATGTTTGTACAGGAAACATGCTTACCCGCTGAGCCGCGTTCCTAGCTCTTCACCCTTAATTTCTTACACATGTTTAAAGAGTAGATGTTTAATTTTATCATTGCACTCTGTAAATCTTTAACATCAAAATTTGAAATTCAGGTAAATTAAAATAGAATGACTTTTAAAATATACAATCATATTTAAATGATACTGATATAGCTCACAATTATCATTCTGAGCTTTTTAGTTTACATCTACAAAGTATTTTAAAGACAACTGTACTATATATATATATATATATATGTACTAATTTTGATTATATTGTTCATATAGGAATAACATTACAAAAATGGGCAGCATGATATTAAGTGTACTCTAGAAATAAAATATTGTGGTATTCATACAGAATAGTGTAATGTTAATCTATTGAGGCTTTTTAGTTATATTTAAAGGTAATATAAATAAGTACAAAATAAAAATGTATTCAATGCCTTATTAAATTGTGTATTTATCCAAGGTAAATACTGAAGAGATTTACTGTAGTCGAGGGATCACAAGGTTGGAGAATAAAGGATCAGAAAAGAATAAAACAATAAAAAAAATTGACAAGATGAGATTATACCACAGATTAAAACCCAAATTAAACATAGAACAATGATTTTTCTTTTCACTAGTAAATTGCCCAAACAAGTGCCATGCACTTTATGGGAAATACTGAAAAATCCTTGTTTCCATTATGGTAATATCTGCACGTATGCAGTCCGCCCCAACTACCATACCGAAATACCACAAGTGGGGTGGCTTAAAAACACAGTTCTGGAGGTTCAAATCCCAAGATGAGGGGCCAGTGCACTTTCTCCAGAGGACTTTCTTCCTGATTTGTAGATAGCTGCCTCCTCACTACATCCGTGCCTGCGCACAGAGTGAGGAAAAGGATGTGTTCTCTGCTGTTGCTTCCTTAGGCACTAACCACGTCAGGCTGCGGCCCCAGCCTTACGATCTCCTTTTACCTCGCCTCCATTCTTAGAGCGCTCGTCTCCAACTATAGCCACACTGGGAATTAAACTTCAGCAAATGAACTGGGGGAGGGCACAGATTCAGTCTCTAATGGGATCCGTAAGGTGAAACTGATGAAGTCACTTTGTTTTAAAGAAGACGTCTCTTTGGAGCAGCTATGTACACAGATTAGAAATATCCTCAAAAATCACGAAGGAGAACCTATGTAGCCCATCCCAATGCTCAAGGGCCTCTTTGAAACTCGCTGGTGCTCCTACACTGTGCGCCTCCCACAATCTGCCACAGTTCAGATGGAGGTGGGGGGAGATCAGACAGAGCGAAGGACTCTCATCTGAGTGATTGTCAGCACACTGTGACAGAAACACAGACGAATACATTTGCGACTTTCCACGGTGTCAGGATTTACTGAATAACAACAGATTGACAAGTTTCAATGGTTCTGATAGCAGTAGTTTGCCAGATAACTTGACTGTCTTGGTAGTCTGGCCAAAGTAAATGCCAGCTTTTATTGCTATCTTCATCACTAATATGAAATCTCATATCACACATCATAAAATACATAGTAAATATACCTATGAATCTATATGTATATGTGTGGGTTATAGAAATAATATAAGGAGGCTGCAGCAGAGTTGAGGGTTCAGAAGTGGTCTAACATTCTGTACTACCAAATAAGAGGCTAGACCAGTGCTCAGAGAGAGCTGCTGCTGAAGCTGCTGGATTTGGGTCTGAGATTGACAAGGAAAATTCAGCTGTGAGGTGAAAAGTTTTAAGGATCCAGAGCAGGAAACAGGGAATGAGGAAGGAAGAGAGGGTCAAGTCCAGATCTAACTGGGCTAACAGGTGAATGCTCAGGCAGCAGAGCAGGCCACATAATAACAGTAGCCAAAGCTCCAGGAACAGTAGGCCAGTCCATCAGTCCATGAAGCACATGCCAGGTGTAGATGATAGACTGATGTGGAACCATGCCTTCCCCGTGTCAGGTATCCATCCTTTAGGGAGCCCAGGAGAGAGAATTGTACCTTTTACATGATCTGATACATCCAATAAGCTCTTGTGCCTGATTTTCCTAGTATGTATTAATAAACTCATTGCCCCTATAATCTCAGTTCACTCCAATAAGCTCATATGTTAGCTCCCCTTTTATTTTTAGGAATAAGTCATTTATATTTCTGTGCTGGATGTGTGGTTCCTGGCAGATGGTATAATTTCTGCCCCCACCCAACCCCCTGCCCAAGGACTACAGTCACCCTTTCTCAAAATAAGGTCAAACCTGCTTGTAAAATGAAGTCTCCTATGACAATGCACAGCCAGGAAAAAAACAAAACGCTATTCAACTTAGAATAAGGCTTTGCTTGATCTCAATGATGACCAAAGACCATTCACTGTACAGGCTAAGGAGCTGGCCACAAAATTCAATGTTCTTTCTCCAAAAGTATCAGTTACTCTTATAATTAATATAAGCAATTTCATTTGAAGAACTCTTATCTTTGCATAAGCAACCTTTTTGGGTCCCTTGACAATCTATTTAATAATTTAGCAATCTATTTAACATAATTTTTTGCTATTGCCTCATGATATACATCTTTCCTGAGTCATGTTGTAAAGAAACAGTGTTCACACTCAAATGTACTATTTCTGCTTCAAGCTTAAGATAATTTTAAGAAAATTGCTCCACAATTTTTATAGCTCAGTAATTATAAATAATTATCCTAATACTCTATTTGTCACATAAACCATACTAATTAAATAAAACTCTTATAATTTTTAACCTTCTCAGATTACTGAGAGAATTTTCTATTCATGTTGATTTTTGAGGTGAATAAGTGATTTTATGGACTCTTTTATATTTTCTTTTGTTTAAAGCCAAACATATTTCTAGAATAGACTATTGCAAATGAGTTGTATTATAAAGCAAGGTACACAGTAACCTTTTCAATGCCTCTGTAACAGCTCACTACTGAGCCATTTGTCCAGGGTATTAAAATGACATATGGAGTGATGTTTATTACACTGGAAAGAAGGACCTGCCCCTTGTTTTTCCAGAAACCGTTGTTTTGTCTTGGATTTACCTTCCAATGTGGTTTGCACCACTCAGCCCAAGCTTTCTAGATATACTGTCCACAATCTGCCCACTTCTTGTGTAGTATACATCAAACAATGCAGAAGTCGTTAAAGTATATTATTTTTAAAAACAGGTCTGGTACTTTCTTGGCTCTTTGGTAACTGTTATTATTGGAATTTTTTACAATTTTTTGGAAGTCAATGGGACCCTACAATTTCCTTGAGTGTAAGATTTCTTCTTTCCTGTGTTTTTATGCCACAAAGCTGAATTTCAAAGAGAAACAGGAGAAACACTCTGCATTCTACAAGGAATAAAAGGGGCTCAGCAAATTCCTAATCTAATTAACATCTTTAACAACGTAGATAATAAACTAACTGCGACTGCTCTTGACGCTCAGTGCCACCTTGTTACACTGCGTTCCAAGGTGGCTGTAAATCAAAGCGGAAACTCGAAGCCTGGTGCATGTGTTTGTTGCCTGTTCCAATGCCAGGGGCTGATTGCTTTACCAACTGCTCATTTAGGCTGCATTTTTTTCAGACTTGTTTAGCATTTCACATTTTGAAAAGAGGGACTTCTGAATGCACAAGATTATATTTTGGCTCAGCTCTTCAGGCTGACGTCTAATAACCTGCTTACTCGGTTTCTAATAAATTATGTGTATTTTTCAAAGAGAATAACGAACAACTTAAAATACATGAAGTATGTGTACTGCCCTTTACACTTGACCAGCAATCTTATAGTATTGTTAGGGTGCTCCAATTCTTTTCTTATCAGGACTTCCTTTGGGACAGCTTTAGTTCACTCTGTAGTGCTGATGATGGCATTTGTCCAAAAGCCCTGTGATGTATATAAATATTCAGATGACGATATATATTCAGAAGAAGCAAAGTTTTATTTCTTGATTTCAAAATAAATCTTATACACAACTGGAAGACATATTGGAATGAACCTCTTAATTAGCATTTGAGTGAAAATATAACCCATTTGAGCATGTTCCCATCTTAGAGCTATATGAGTATTACGGTGATCTTAGCTATGATGGTAAGCATTGTCAAATTGGCATAACCCAGAGTCATTAGGGAAGAAAGTCTTAATTGGGGGTTATTCACAATAGGTTGGTTTGTGGGAGCTTATCTTGACTGCCTTGATTGATTTGGGAATACTTGTTCTAACTGGGGTGCCCTTCTGGCTGCAGCCAAGAGAAAAAGACAAGGAAGGAGAAAGCTGTCTGCTCTTTTGTGAGCTTGGCCTTCACTCTGGCTGCTGAGTCCATCTACGCTGTCGCTGCCATGGTTGATACCTCCCTTGATATTGGAATCAGCTTCTTCAGCCTTCCATATGGACCAACCCAGCAGCTTTCAGGAATCCTTCTCCCTCTCTGGTGACAGACAGCACTGGACTTCTCCAGCCCTATCTGTAATCTAGTAGATCCTCTTTAAAACATTCTTATTAACTCTGGGAAAATCTTATACGGTATTTTGATCATAATCATCCCCCTCAACACCTCCCAGGTCTAACTCCATTCCATACCCATCCAACTTAGCGTTCTCAGTTTTGTTTTTTTTTTTTTGCTGTTATTAATTTGTTTTTATTAACCCACTAATTAGTGCTACCTGTATACCCTTGGGTGTCTGGCCATCCCCTGGAACTTAGTCTTCCTGGGGCCACATCCTTAAGAAAAACTAGCTCCTTCTCTCCTGGCAGCCACAAGCTCCCACCATCTGTTCAACCAGGAGATGGTTCTTTGCGACGCTCAACCCTCACACTTGGATTTTATTTGTCTCGCGCTTGCTCTGTTCTTACGCATGCTGACTCGACCACTGTGAGTTCATATGTGCTTCTGCCCAGTTGGGTCCAAAAGCTACTGCTTTGCTGTAGTCATCCACTGTCTCTGGCTCTTACATGCTTTCCTCCATCTCTTCTGAGACCACTGAACTGGGAGGGAAAGGTAAGAAACAGATGTCCCACTGAGGGCTGAGCACTCACGTGTCTCTTGTTCTCTGAACCTTGAACACTATGGGTTTCTGTGTTACTGGACATCCACTGCAAAAGAAGCTTGTCTCATGAGATTTGAGAGATGCACCACTAATTTATGGGTATAATGATCAGTGATTAGGTGTCAGTTTAATATATGCTCATCCTACCAGTTCTGTTACAGTAGCTGAGTGATTTTTTTTCCCATAGTCAAACTCATTTGTACAATGCTTACATCATGCTTAATCGTGTGACTATAACCCAGGAGTTTTGATCGAGTTTATTTACTTTATCATGTTATTTAGCCAATATGCATTACAGAACTCAGATTAAGGAAGATCTTGGTCCTTATATAACAGAAATAAGAAATAATTACATTAAAGTATATTTAAAAGAATTTTAATTATTTTCACATAATGCATAGCATCTAGTAACTTAACTAAAATAAAATGAAAGGACTTTCAATTTTTCCATGAATTATCAATGAGGGAGTTCTAATAAAATCACAGGAGGGAAAACATTAAATTAAAACCTAAGAAATATCTATCCCATTAATTATTGCTAGGATAGATAGGTCATCTATAATATCATCCTTGGATAATAGTTTATATTAATAATCACAAGTATATATAAATAATAATAAGCAATGCAAAGTGAACTTGTCTTTTTAATGATGTTCATTGGACTAATAAGAGCATAATTTTGGGCAACCCATTTTTAAATATATTTATAGAAACAAACGTCAAAACCCAGTAAGCCATTATTATCTATCACAAGAAAATAGCAAATATTTAGAAAAGTTCATTTCAACTGAAAAGAAAAACAGAGGCCAGCTGACAGGCCGAGGGTTGATTAAATCACAATGCAGATTCAGTCACTAAAGCAATGGGTATGGATACTATAAGACAGCATGGGAAAGAGTTAGGAAATGAGAACTTTGTCCATCTATAATCATGGATATGTAAAAAACATTCATAGGGCTAAAATGTAACATGAGTATGTAAAAACATAACAAGGGCCAATACTGTAATAGTAGCTATGCTTTGGGGTTACAATTTATGAATATTTCCCTTTTTCTGCTTGCTAATGTTTTGTGATGTGATTATATTATCATTGTTTTTAGAATATTTTTTAAATGCAAGACTGGTCATTTTAACCCACTATCTGTGAGTTATAAGCAAAGCTAGAATAAGCTATTGAAAAATACTGAGCGGAACGGCTTCAGTTCATTAATATTCTATACGTATGCTTTAATATCTAAAACTTTCGTGATGATGTGTGGAGGAAGAGAAAAACTGTGAGCAGAATGAGTCAAAGCAACCTGTAACTTTCAGAAAGGTTGATGAGCAGAGAGAATCCCTGCAAGGGACTTCACAAACTTCTCAACTGTGTATGTTCCCATCTCTGAAGCAGGGCCTTCAGAGTACAGTGTAAAGATGTCTTTCCGGAGGCTGTGGTTGAAGCTGCTGAAGAGCTCGCTGTTCGCTGTTCGCAGTAAAGGGCAAGTCAGCAGAGATGCAGGCCGAGGAGACCAACAACTGAGACTGTGTGTTCAAAGCAATTTCACAAAACTTCTACAAAAGCATTTGCCCCTTGGGTTCGACCTGAGAAATGTAACTTTTAAGGTCTGCTGTCTTGATGAGCTTCTTCGTTGCTGATTAGTTTTGATGCAATGTTGTTTTTAAATTTAAGGTTTAGCGGTGCTGACGCTTTCAAGAGGAAGCCTGCGTCCCAGCTGCACTGTGTGGTTGCTTTGGAGGACGACTTGGAGACACGGGGGTGGGAATAAAGTATTAAGCTCCATCTTCTTTGGGGAATACATTCGGCTGGGTGTTTGCACTACACTTTCAAATGGGACTTCATAAACGAACAAGCTGATCCGTGCCGGCAACGCGTCTTCTCCTGGGGCCTTGGCCTCTGTTGAGCTCTTGGGCTGCAGCTCAAGCGTATTCTTGCGCTTAGCACATTGCAGATCCTCCATAATCTGCAGTGGATTGAAATGAAACCATTTAGCATCGTATGATTGAAATATAAAACTAAGTAAGCTTCATGACAAGAAACTTAAATTTTCATGTTTTCCTTTATAAATTATATTATAAAATGCAACAGATGAGATTCTGGAGCTGTGGTCAACAATAAGTTTGATTATGAAATATACAGTTCACTCATCATCACTAAAAAAAAAAAAACCTGTTGAGACACTAAATTATTTTATAAATACACACAGCAACAACGTGTTTATCTCTAGTTTCTATGAACTGGTCATCCACACAAACTCTGTCTACACTGCTCTGTCTCTCACTCTGTAAACTTGGAGTTCTGAGTCATCCAGTTATGCCTAAGGAGAGGTCCTAAGATTCAGGAGGTACCGCAGTGAGTTGTAAAATAAGCTAATGTAGTAAGAACTTAAAGAGCTTTTCTTTAAAAGAATGACTTAACTAGACCTAATTTACTCTCATTCTATTTTTATAACATGTCTAGGAAAGTCAAATTTAGAGAGACAGGAAGTAGATTAGTGACTGCTTGGGGTAAGAGGTGGGACCAGGAATTAACTAACAGCAGAAGAGGTATTATGGGAACTGTAGACACAGTCAACAACAAGATTATAGTGATGGTCATATAGCTTGGCAAATTTTCTAGAAGCTGAGAAATTCATATATTTAGGTGGACAAATGCAATGCATACAAATACTGAGAAATGGCTTTCATTAAAATGCTGTTTCAATGATTTTTCTAGTAAAGTGACTGAGCTCCAGCCTTTATGATCTGTCATTTTTCTACCCATAGAAGATGAACAAAACAAATTCTGGACATTTTTCTCTGCATTCCAATATTTTGGGAAGGGTATGTATGCTTTATTCTCCAATTTTAGCCTTCTTTAGCACTCAGATAATTACAGAGATCCATACATTCTCTGGAAGAAAACATAAATAATGCATTATTTCTGTCTGTCTGACTGTGGCTCTCTATCCTCAGAACACACCTAGTGTTTCATACATAGTATCTACTCCATAAATATCTGTTCAATAAATAAGCAGAGAACTACATGAATGAACCAAAGTAACATTACCAATTCATGGCAGAATCTTCCAAGAATGTAGAAAGACTTACTAATTCATATCTTACTACTCATTTAAGTACTTCATGGTTATGTAAAATTAACACACGTCAAATATTTTTCAGTCAAACATTTTATCTTTCTACACATGAAATACTACCCTCTCCTTCTTAACAATTGAGTTGGACCCCCAGGAGACAAGAGATAAAAACAGGCACACTGTTATGCCTGCTTGCTAAAATACAATGAAAAAGTCATTTTGCAATGTAGAAAGAAGTTTTGGCATATTCTGCTTTATTCATGAAGCTATGCTGAAAAGACACACGTACAGCTCTGCTCTTGGCTGTGGGCCTTGTGGGCCTTGTTCAGGGAAGAAAATCAATAAAAGTCAGGTTCAGTTAAGGAACTGATATATCAAGGAAAACAATTTTGGCCTACAAAAGAAATCAATTCTGTATATCCTGAGTTTGACTTATGGTAGTCAATTCTATGAAGCTAAAATAATGTGTATAAGTCTGCAACAGAGTGTGAATTTCATGTTCCTTCTCTTCCCCCAACCAGGTGTTCTTGCATAGGTGTTAGATGTGATTAACTGCCATTTTTCCAGCAATTCAGAATGTGCAGTGAATCAAAACCGTTTGAATGGTTGTAGAAACTGGAAACACTGAGTTTATTATGTAGCACACACTTATTCCAGTTATTTAATGTTCAGATCCTTTGTATTATCTATTAGGCATTGGTTTTTCCATTATATACTAACTTTAAATCCGTTGTTGTGCCACAGATATACCCAGATGGAAGTACAATACACAGGAACACACCAAGGTACACAGAGAGTATTACTTACAAACGTAATTGTAAATATCATCAATGTTTCATACATTCAGAACAGAACTTGATGCTTTTGAAAGAAAGTCTTTCTTTATTCCAACCATTGAAGGGAGACTCTTATAAAAAAAATTGTAATTGTGATTTTTTATGTGGCCATAGACTTACAGCAAGTAAAGACTAAAGGTCTCTTACATTTGAGGCACTTTAGAGACAAAACACTATCGTGAATGACTATCTCCTATCTCAGGTACTCAAAAGGGCTCACACAGCTGTCTGTCAACTGAGAACTCACCTGTTGTTAATACTATTTCGTGAAAACCGACATCTGCAATTTGCTGTTAGTTGTACACTTGTTGCTTAGCTGTTAGCACACTTTCTGGGCAAGCTTTGAAGAAACAGCTGGTAGCTGCTTTCTGCCCCTTTGATCTCTTAACATGTAAAGACCTCCTAAAACTAAGAGCCAGCCTCACGTTTGAGTCAAAGCCTTCCCTGGAAGCAGAATGTGTGTCCTTCTTGTGGCCAGAACCACGAATACTTGCCATGTGTTTTTCCCCTTAGCCTCTTTTTTTTTTTAAATTTGACATTCTTTTTTTTTTTAAAGATTTATTTATTTATTATGTATACAATGTTCTGTATGTCTGCAGGCCAGAAGAGGGCATCAGATCTCATTACAGATAGTTGTGAGCCACCATGTGGGTGCTGGGAATTGAACTCAGGACCTCTGGAAGAGCTCTTAACCTCTGAGCCATCTCTTATACAAGTATTCACATCCAGTGTTCAGTATCATTTAGGAAATGATGAGACTGTCCTCCTGTATCCAGGACCACATCACTGGGTTCTTCAGATGTCGGATGTAGGCAGTTTCCCTATGGCAGAAAAATCTACACACTATAGAAATTCTTCCTTGCTATCCAAATAAACTGAGATATACCTACGAAAACATTCTTGGCTTGGAAAGTAACTTTTTAACGTAACCCTTTTAGGACTCTGGAGAATCATTTTTTAATGAAAATTAGTATTGGTGTCCTCACCACACTGGATACCCCAAAAGGATAAAGATGCGTTTTTCTGTGTATGTGCCAAAGGGCACATGTTGTCATCAGCACAGCGCTCAGTTAGTTTACTGACATATTTAAATAATGAGTGAATGTTACCAAGATACATGATGTGAAAAACACATAGAATTTAAAAAAAAAAAAAAGACTAAGATAACCCAGAAACCACAGAGTCCTTGAAATGCATTCCAGGCTTAAAAAGAAGACATTATTCAAAAAATTTTTATTCATCACACTAAATGATAAATATAAATATACATATATATAACAGAGATTTCATATATGCATATAGCTATACATAGTACACATCTTAATTTAATTTAAAACAATAAAAGTATTTCTCGGTGTATTTTTTTAAAAAGTTCATGAAATACATTTGTGAGACTAATCGCCCAATTGACATTACTGAATTACGAACTATCCTTTTTGATTACTCCAGATAGATTTGATAGTACTTTTGCTCTTAAAATAGTCCCAACTTGCACTATAAGTCTTTAATTGGGGGGCATGTTTGTTTTGTTTTGAGAAAAGATCTAACTGTAGTGCAGATCACCTAGAACTCACTCTGTAGCCTAGGTGGGTTACAAACACCAAACAGCCTCCTGCCTAGGCCTCCCAGATGCTGGGATTGCAACACGAACCCACATCCTTTGCTTTGTGTTATAATCTCTAAAATGAGATCTCTAGTATAAATACCTAATTTAACAGGAAATAGGCCTGTCTGTCTGCCTATCTATCTATCTATCTATTTATCTATCTATCTATCTATCTATCTATCTATCTATCTATCTATCATTTATGGTAGAGTCTTTCTAACGGATCAGGCTGGCCTTGAGCATGTATATGTATGTGTATATGTATATATGTATGTACATGTACATGTGTATATGTATGTACATGTACATGTAGGTGTGGGTGTGGGTGTATATGGAGGCAAGGGGCTTATGTTGAAAGTCTTCCTCAATCACTCCAGTTTATTTTTGATACAGGGTCTCTAGAGAGAGATCCCCAGGGTCACTTGAAGCTTGCCAATCTCTATCCTTCAGTAATAGACTTAAATCTATAGACCTTTCATATTTACCACCTGAAACCAGCCAGTTATATCTGTTTGTGTTTAGAATAAGCACTCTAAGGAAGCTTCCAAGACCAGTCATTTTTCGCTGAAACATACTCCCGTGGAATGGCACTTTACTTCTTTTTGTGCATAGCTCCCAGCTAAATAATGGCCAAACTAACCAAAATGAACATTAAATCTAGTGTAAGTCCTTCTCACAAACAGATTACTCTGTCTTGACTTCTGACTTGGTGAGCACATGTCCTCACGTCCAAAGAGTAGAACTCTGAGGATTTGTTCGGCATCTGGGAAGTTCTGACAGGGTCCCTGGCCCAGAGTAAAGATAGGAGGCCACATACCTCACTTTCCCACCGGGTTACAGTTAGGGTAATTATGGTCCTGGTTTTTGTGCATGTTTGGAATGTAAAACTGTTGCTTTGCCGGTGTGTTGATTTTATGGTCGGTCTCAAGAGTAAGTAGGTTTTAGAAACACAGCCAGCTAAGAGGAGCTTTGGCTGACTGCTAGGTAGAAGTATCTGGATAATAGTATCCATCCCACAAGCTGGTTTGGGAAGGAAGGTTATAATTGACTTAAGCCATTTCTTGCTGCCTGTTCTTTTAAACATGTGGCTGGAATATCTCTTTGGTCTGTAAGCTCCTGTCATGCAGCCTAGGCCAACACAAAGAACACATTGTACTTCACCAGTCGCCGAGGTTTCCCTGCAAGATCAAAAGTGTGAGCACTTTCCGTTTGAATGGAAAATGAACAGTAAACATTCTCTTGATAGAACTTTTAAGATTCCTTTGTGCTGTGTGAGGGAGGCAAAGGTAAACCTTGATTGTCTTTCCTTAAGGCAGTAAAAATGGAATGAGGTTTTTTTTTTTTGTGAAAATGTCACAGGTTAGTATCAAAGCAACCATCAAACTGGTCACTTGCATAAGAGACCATAAGGGATGGAAATCGGGTTCAGGAACGCAATAAACTTGTAGAGACTGAGAGTTGGTGATGCTTTCAACAGGAGCTTACCTTAGATTTAGTTTAGAGCCATTTATAAAGAATGAGTTTGTGAGTCATCTCACTAGCCAAAGACATTCATGGAGGGAGTGACCACAGAGGAGGTATGGAGTCTCTTATGTTTGAGTGTTTTTAAGTTCTCTTGAGTGACACTACTCTTAACAGCCATTCTGAACAGCCATGCAAAACTCAATCACTCCTAACAAAGATGTTATAGTTGAAATCTTTAAGTAATGAAAGCAACAGAAACTCTTTTTCTGCAAATATTGTAGAGCTATGAAATTACATTGGAAGTTTTCATATGAAATTACATTGGAAGTTTTTGTCGTGTATCTACCAACTCGTGGCCCCTACATTCCAACAACCACCCTATGCACAACACAGAAATTCTTGCTCTCTTCCCCACTACAATGAGCCCTGCTCATAGTTTCACACTATCAAGGAAGGGATGGAGAAGTAGAAGTCATACAGATATGAAATTAGACAGTCCTGGGTCTTTCACATGGATTTCGGAATGATTCTATGGGGAACCGACATCTAGGAAGGAGTCCTGGGAGGTTAGCTGCCATGGATGCTAGAGGTGGAATCTAATGGAAGGGAGAGTACAGGGAACAATCCCGGGGCTCTGGGGTATTTGATGAACATCGTTGGCCTTGGAAGGAAGGTGGGAGTAAGCTTTGCAACCTCTCAGAGGGAATATAAGCTGGCCTGGAGCTGGTTCTGGGGGTGGGAAGTTCATGGCACTTGAAAAAGAACAGAGTAAAGGAGGCACTCTCAAGAGTTGGGAAAGTCTACCACTGATGCTGGCCTAAATGGGCCTTTGATCTCATTTCATTCCAAGAGCCTTGTCCATTCTAAATAGGGCCAGAAGCAAAGTCTACAAGGTCACTTGGCTAGGCATGTTTAGACAAAAAATAACACAGACAGCCAAAGGAACAGCACTTCCCATGAGAAGAGAGTGACTGAAAGCAGACTTGTGTGTGTGCTCATTTTCTGCTGGTAGACAGAGTGAAACATGTGTGGACAGGTTTACCTAGAACTTTCTGTTCTGCACAGAACATGGTGTTAATCCTTACAGATCACAGAGAAGATGTAGTATGTACTCATGGTTTGGCAAGGCCCAGTTAAAGGCCCCTCAGCGATGAGACACTGTTCCATCTGCTCTTTTTCTGTCCTCAGGCGTTATCCTCTGATAATTGTTCTCAATAGCCTCTGGCTTCTCTTCTCCCACTTGGAATAGATATCACTCTCAGAGATTCCTGTGTTTGAAAGAAATTCTGGGTTTCCTGATTCCTATAAGGCTGAGATAAGCAGCCACAAAAGCAAAGCTAGAAAACAACTTGATGTTTCACAGCAGGCCATTTAGTGTGTTCATGGACACATCTAAGGCTGAACCAGGATGTGAGGTGGGGATATCAACAGAAAGAGTAGGAAGAGAGCTTCTCCCTAAAACAGATCATTCTTAGTCATGGCACAGACCACCATGACTCTAACACTGCTCAGTTCCAGACACCGGGTATTGCTGAGGCTAGAGCAGGAAGACGGGCTTTGAGGACATAGGAGAGATCCAGGACGCCAGTGTCTAACATGAGAACCACACATGCAGTGGGGGTAGCTGTTCTGTAAAGTTCACCAGGACCCCTTGATAGCATCTGGAAGTTCACAGTGCCTTAGGCTTTCTGTCACTGAAACAAATGCCAAAGGGAAACAATTTAGCAGAAGAAGTGTTTATTGAGGGTCACAGTTCCAAGGACATCAGTTCCTAGTTGGCTGATTGCGTTGCTTTTATGCCTCAGAGACAAGAGAGTGAAGGAGACTGGCATGATAAAGAAAGGAAGTCTAGAATATGGAGGTGACCAAGGATTCTTTCTTCTTTAATTGTCCTGGTAATTTTGAATAAATTTTCTCTTCTCAAGTTATTTAGAACCAAAGAATTTTTTAATGGTAAGTTTTCTTGTAAGCCTTTGCCTGTGAGGGCATGAAAAAATAATTCATCATTGTATGATCAAAATTTAAGGCTCTAAGCTTAAATATAGTGTGTGTGTGTGTGTGTGTGTGTGTGTGTGTGTGTGTGTGTGTGCATGTGCATGCATGTATGCATGTGAAAAATAGATTTTTTTTCTCAATCTAATGTGAGTGATTTCTTTTGAATTCAATGCAGAAACACTTTCCCACAATTGAGAGGGGTTTTTTTTTGGTTTTTTTTTTTTTTTTGGTTTTTCGAGACAGGGTTTCTCTGTGTAGCTTTGCGCCTTTCCTGGAGCTCACTTGGTAGCCCAGGCTGGCCTCGAACTCACAGAGATCCGCCTGCCTCTGCCTCCCGAGTGCTGGGATTAAAGGCGTGTGCCACCAACGCCCGGCAAGAGTTTTATAATTAAATATGAATTTAAGTTCTTGAGAGGCATAGGAATGAATCATAGGAATAGCATAGAAATAAAGGTCAGGTGCTCTGAAACAGAGTGCCATGGTTATAATACCAAATTTAGAGCATAAGATTGTGAGATCATCAAGTTAGTTAGCCATACTTGGTCTTGCCATTTCCTTTTTTAAGTGAATATAATGCCATCTATCTACAAGGCTGAAGCAATTATTTGATGGCTTTATTGTGAGTTCAGAATGTCCAAGGATGGAGGGCTCCAGATAGAGCAGTAAACTTCTTCTTCCTAACTACAAAGCTATTAAAGGGAGAAGGTCTGAAACAGTATTCTCACGTGAGTAATAGCAGTAAATAGGAGTATAGCCATACTACATACTTAATACATGCAAAAAGCTCTATGGGGAGGGATTGGGGACTAGACAGTGAACATCTAATTTGCAGACTTCACAGCATCATAGGCAGCCTGTTTTTCCATATCCTTTTGCAATATTATGCTATTGACTATCATTTAAATAAAGGGACTTCTTGAGAAAATTAAAACACAACCAGAAAGATAGTAAGACAAGACTTCACAACTATTTTGATAAGGGCTTTTTGGTTTTCATTTCTCAGAGCTGGGATCGTGCACTTGGTGTGAGGGTAGCTGTTAGTGTGATATGAGGTGAGGAAATGGAAGATGGAGAAAAGTCTTCTGAGACAATAGGACAGCCAGAGTCAGGACTGTATAGATTAATGACGTACTGCTCCATTGTATGGTTGAGGAGAAGGTGTTTGTTGTAGATATGAGGGAGAGAATAGCCAGAGGTATCTGGAAGAGGCCAGAGGAGAAAGAGAAAGAAGTAGGCTGAGCATGGCTATCATACTAGACCTGGCCATGAAGACGAGAGGTGGAGAACAAGAGATGAAGACAAAAGACAGTGCAGACAAGAGAGAGAAAGAGCAGCTGGGCAGCAGTGGTGCACGCCTTTAATCCCAGCATTCGGGAGGCAGAGCCAGGCTGATCTCTGTGAGTTCGAGGCCAGCCTGGTCTACAGAGTGAGATCCAGGATAGACACCAAAACGACACAGAGAAACCCTGTCTCGAAGAAACCAAAAGAGAGAGACAGAGACAGACAGAGACAGACAGAGAGAGACAGAGACAGAGACAGAGAAAGGGCATGGCTAAAATAGCAGAGTTGTAGAGGAGAATGAGTAGCTGGGTGGGAGGAGCTCTTGAGCTGGGGGAAGTTTAAGGTAGGGGGAGTAAGGAGAGAAGAGCTGAGGAGAGCCAGAATGGACTCTGAAATGTGTAACAGGATATTAGTATACTGAGGGAGCCTGGAGGCCAGCACAGCTTTGGGATGCTAATAAGCACCATAATGGCCCTTTGTCCTTCTGCCGGTGATAAGGGAAATGACTCCTTTGGTAGAAGGGAATTGCTTCACAAGTTCCTGCCATGCTGGCTTTTGTCTAATTGCCAGAATTTTGGGAAATGGAGTTTCCTTCGGACCTGCCATGGATCTCTTAGGCGTTTGCTCAAGAATTAAAGGAGGTTGGGGTTTGGGGGTGGGGGGGGCAAAGTAGCGCTGGTTTGAAGCTGCCGTGGGCATTAAACCTCTTCAGTAGACCCTCTGCTGAAGGCGTGCTCAGTCACAACTCAGATGGCACAACTATGTGTATTTTATTCTCAATGAAAATTAATTCTATCGATTGAGAATTCAGGGAGTTTGTTGACAGGTATTGAGTTATATGAATCTACCACCATAAAATTTATTGGTTTTAATTTAGCTAATTCTAACAACCTCTGAGTATGGAGATGTCTAGTCACAGTAGACCGCAGAAGACTTTGACTTAGTGGTGATTTATGTAGGGTTAATTTTATTTTAAGCTTAAAAAGATGGCTCCCTGCTTATTCCCTTATGATAAGCCTTTTTATAAAGACTCTTTAAAGGTAAATGGTTCTGGATTCCAAAATTATGGCTTTTTAGTTCAGAATTTATCACACTCCTAACTAAATAACGTAACTCAAGGAAATATATCAATATATTGGAGAAAATAACAGTGGTTTCCAATCCAGTAATTAGAAAATGATTTTATTTGACTATGTTTGCTTCGTAAAACTTTGACTTAAATTATCTTTTAGATTTAAAAATTAACTGAAAGTGCTATTCACAATTCCCTCCAGAGAGCGAGTAGTCTTTAATGGCTGTGTTTCGCATGCCGTGCATTGGCCTGTGGCAATGCCCAGATCTCCTCAGCATCCTTGCAGGCTCCCTTTCCACCTGCTCTTCTCAGTCACGTTGTCTAACTCGCGGGGCATTTGAATTCACGGTATCTGATTTATTCTTAGCTTTATGGTACTTACCTTTAAGAACCACACACACACACACACATACCTTTACTGGGATATAATGGACACTTAGTAATACAGCTTGAGTTTTGATGAACCTTGTGAAATGTTCACCACAACTAAGCCCCATATGGTTACTATTTTTAAAGTGGATATAGACACTTCAGGTTCCCCTCTTAGAAAAACTCAAATACATAATAATGCATGGAATATGATAACACTTATCAGCTTGGGGAATCACAGTAATAGAGGGATGTGGGTCCAGGGGTTCTGAGTTTGCACTTGGGAAAAGTGAGTAACATCTGGAGCTTGAACAATGGGTGCTTCGTAAAGTTTAAATTAACTATGATACAGATGAAAGACTGATATGAGTAATATTAAGTGTGTTTTTGTTTTATTCTTCTCTTTTCAATTTCTTTTTCCTATTTAAAAAATTAATGAATATTGCTAATCAACTTGTGCTCATAATACTTAACAAATTAGGGAGAACTCCAGTGTCAAATATTGTTCTTAAAAGAAAAGCAAAAGCTGATTAAATGTTTACACTGGAGGTGGGGGGTGGGAAGGAGAGGGGCACAGTAGTGAAGAGCGCTTGCTGCTCTCCAAGGACCTGAGTTCAGTTCCCAGCACCCAGGTAGATCACAGCCACCTGTGCTTCCAGCCCAGGAAATCCCATGCCTTCTGAAGACACCACCAAGATATGACATACACAGAAACACACAGGCACACACAGAAATCAAAATAATTCCTTCAAGTAAATAAATACATATATAATAAGTAAATGAAGATACTGACCCAGTAACTTCTAAGTAACAAACTATTTAGAATAATTAATGGAAAAAATTTGATAATTTTTTTCATGTTAGCTGGGTGGTAGTGGTGCACACCTTTAATCCCAGCACTTGTGAGACAGAGGCAGGCAGATCTCTATGAGTTCAAGGCCAGCCTGGTCTACAGAGTGAGATCCAGGACAGCAAGGGTTACACAGAGAAACTCTGACTCAAAAAAAAATTTTTTTTTATGTTTGTTATAACTACTAGTGATAAAAACCTTACCTCATAAATAATAAATTTTAGAAAAATTGGAATCCTTACACCAATAAATCAGTCACAGGTTACAAACATACAAGGTAGTTTACAAAAGGATTTGTAATTATTTTCTATTCCACAAACATGCTATTCTTCTGAGTTCTCACTTAAAATATCCTTCGATGTAGTGCTTTAGAATTTGCAAAATATAATCATGTACATTTTATAATTTCATTGTGAATACAGCTTTGTTGAAAACATTCAAGAACTTATTGTATCCTTTCTCATGGTGGAGAAACTGAGTCTCAGGTGGTGAGGAATTCATCAGAGTCACAATGTTGGCCAGACAGGGAGCTGGCCCTGGAACTCGCTCCTACATTCAGTCCAGACCTCTGCCAACCACATCACCAACCCTTCAGATTGCAGCAGAGTCTTTAACGTAGTAATGCAGAAATAAAATATCTAACCCCAAAGGTACTACAATGCTAAAATATGAGATGTGATTTAAATTAATTGTCACGTTTTGTGGTAGAGAAATGAAAATATTATTCAAGCTTACCCTCTGAGACAAATTCAAATAAACTCAGCCAAATATATGGGGGAAATTCCACAAAACTATTTATTCTGTGGAAGGTGAATCAAAGTTAACCAAAACCATTGGTATTGTCCTCCTACTGTTTAAAATGGAAGCCATACCACTGTGGTATATCTTATGTCATTTCTCAGAATACACTTTTAAAAAATTATTCTAATGTGGAACACTGGTTTGCTAAGAAATTTATATAGATATATAGAGAGAAATATATATAGATATATATCACTTTTTATTTTAATTGGTTAAGCAAATGAATAAAAAAAAATTTGCTACAGCCAGACTAAGTCTCCTTCGGTGTCCTGGTTCTCGTACCTTTTATGAATGGACTGATAGACATGAGCACTGGTCATGAAAATGAACTACAACTGTTTCCTCTTTTAAGGTCTCGGGTCACATCTTGCCTTATACAGGAGGAAGACGCAGCCCTCTGAGAACAGCTACGATGGGGTGAAACCACTACCCAGCTGTTGTTAATTCACTGAGGCTTTCTAATTCATGGACTGATGTGTATATGTTGAATGTTCTGCGCTATGGTTGTTTTAGTTTTTGACAATCTCATGCTTGTAAACAATCTGCTGTGGTTACATTTCCCTCCACTATCTCCTCTCCTGTCTCCCTCCCACTCCCCCAAGTCCCTTCTGATTCACAACCAGCCCTTCCCTGTGCTCGTCCCCCTTTACACACTGAGGTTAGGATCCAATAGTAATTCTATTTATTTATTTATTTATTTATTTATTTATTTATTTATTTATTTATTTATTTTGCTTGAGGTGTTTGAGGTTCAGCCAGTTCAACCTTTCTCGCTCACTTTGTGCCCCTTTTATATGGCCCATCCTTTTCTGCACGCTCCTGTACTTTTTGGTACCATACAAAGGTTGGTACCAAAGAAAGTTTAGTAACAAGCAAAGGCCCTCAGACTTTTTGGAATATAGCACATGTTAAGTTCTGTAAGCATTTTATAAATGATAAACTAGAAAAAGATTATGCTCTGACACTATCCAAAGAAGTCATGTCAACAACTATCTTTGCTCCTGTGATGTACCAAGCAGTTTCCTGTAGTCAAAATAAGCTGGCCATACCGAAGAAGCAGAATGCTCCCACCAGTATAGCTCATATGAGACTCGTGGTTCTCTAAGAACGGACGACTGGCATGCTCTGAGTTCCATCCTCCTCTTTGCCTTAGTGAGATGAATGCGCACAGCTTTCAACATGCAGTGATATGTACTTCAGTGTATAAAGCGAATGAAAAGAATTGTATTCACTTGGCGCTGCTCACTAACACTCCTTAGGTCCCCTGGATCAGGGAATGTGAGTTCAAGCCAAATAAAATGCTATTTCCAGAAGTCTCTGCAGTGGACTTCTTGGCAGACTCACACATTTTAGGAGAATTAGAAAAACACAGCCATTCTGGAGAAGAGAGGCTTTAGTCTAATTAGCCTGCAGCCCAAAACTTCTAAGACAGGTCAGCAAACTACAACCCATGGGCCAAATCTAGTCAGTTGACTGCTTTTCTTTTATAGCCCACAGGGTGTTTGCTATATTTTCAAACGGTCATATTTGTATCTGTAAGTTACCACATAATGTCTACAGTCTCTCCTCAGACCTTACTGTATAAGTGTTGTTTCTTAAGCAAGATTTAGCTCTTCTCTGTTCTAGAGATCACTCGGCCATGTTTGTACCTGCCATGTTCTCTGGCTGAAGTACTTTCTCTATGCTTTGCCCATTTGTTCGATGCTTACTTGACCCTTGAGCTCAATAGCCCCTTTTTTTAGACCGTTCTTGGGCTCACACTTAGGCCCAGCTGTCTCCTCTGACCACCTAGACTGCTCACTGATGGTATTAAGGCTTACCTCTCTTCTTTTCTGATTTTGTTATTTGCTGGAGCTGGATGGAAAGAGCCAGTGGTAGACACCTTCCCAACTCCACATTCATTGACATCACAAAGTAGCTTGAAATTTGCTTCAGTGGGAATATTTACACCATAGAACTTGATAAACAATATAAAGCAGTGACTGAAAACATTATCTACCACAGTTGCTTTTATTGGCTTCAGTGTTGTTTGTTTTGTTCTCTGACTGATTCTACAAACAGGCTCTCAACCACTTAAGCAATGAGTCGAGATTTTACTCCTCTTTTGTGTCCTATAATCTCCTACAGAGAATAGTTAATTCATGCTTTTTGCTTAGTAAGAAATGTACTATGAGGTGAATGTCATATATATGGGGAAAACTTTTCTGTAATTATTTCTTTTTATTTCTATGTGTACAGATATCCCTGGTGTGCCCTCACGTGTGTGCATGTAGAGGTCAGAAGTCACAGATATTCCTGGTGTGCCCTCACGTGTGTACATGTAGAGGTCAGAGGTCAGTTTTGGGTACTGTCCTCAATCGCTTGCCACCTTAACATTTAATTCAGGTTCTCACCCCGAACCCAGCAAGCTCCAGGGATTCACTCATCCCTGACTCTCCAGCACAGGGATGTTAAGCTCACACCATCACACCAACTCACTGTTTGAACGTTTGGGATCTGAACTCCAGTCTCGTGATTGTACAGCAGACTCTTCCCCCACTGTGCTCTCTCCAGCACCCTTTGATTACTTCTAATTAAAAATGGTAAGTTAGTGATTTGAGACAATAGGAATTTAAAAAAAACTGTTGCTTACCATCTTTCAGATCCTCAATTAAAATATGAAAAATGATATTCTTGAAATAGAAGATTGAATAATAAGATATTGGAACTTACCAGCTAAAAGAATTCCTACAAATCCTACATCTCAGACTGCTGGGGACAGATCTTCAAGAGTCTTGATTTGTGTCCATAGTTCTTTAAGCTCTTCTGAGAGCCAGGATTGGACCACACTCGTCAATAGGGTGCCCCATTTTCATATTTATGTTCTCTTACACTGACCTCTCCTATTTATTCTTATCTTTCACTATTTAATTCAGGCAAATAATGTGTGGAAGCAGATGGCAGAGTATATGCAATAACTTAAAATCTAGGAATTTAGGTCCATCTCCCCCACATACAAACATTGGTTGAAACTGCAAGTTTAATAAGGAGTGGAGAGTAAAGTAAAGGTGTCTTTATCAAAATTAAGTGTGAAGTAATTTTCTGGAACATTATAGTGTAGCTTCAGAATGTCAATCCTGATCATTGTGTCAATAGTTTGTACAATAAATAAATAAACAATACATTTGAAGACATGTCCTCGATTACTTGGGGTGTCAGCTCCCTTTAGTTTAGCATCAGGAGATGTAATAAAGGAAACTGGCATTTTCAAAGCATTGAATGCTTTCCCTAAAATGCTAGTCAATCCTGTCTGGGAATCTTAGGGTCTCTCTGTGACTCCTGATCTCCCTGACTATAAATGTAATCACCATTTACAAGTTCACTCTTCTTGCTTCCTAGAAATATAGAAAAAAGACTTCTATTGGTGTACTTTAGTGCATATACCTTAAAGTAGAGAAAGTACGGCACTCAAATTATAACTGAAGTTGGAAAAGTCACAATGTTTGTCAGAGAATCCAGAGGGAACGGTCATCTCTACAAATTAGTGAGTCCTGAGAAGGACTGAAAAGAGGAGAGACCAGAAACTACAGTGCCTTTGAGTTGACTCAGTGTCTACATTTCTCAACAGATTTTCCCCGTGGTTTCCAAGCACCAAGTCCTTTTCACTCCACACACAGTTGTATCATCTGAGAAAACGTTACCAAATTTGAAATTCTTGATCTATCAAAACAGCACATTTGTGGTGAGTAATGGTTTTCCATTTCACCTTGCCCTGGACATAACTATGAGTATGTGGGGTGTCCTTTTGTTTACATGACTTACTGCACGTAGCAAAAAACTGCCACAGTGTGACCTATACAGGGTTAACTGAAATTGCTTTTCAGTTTTAAACCATTTTCACAGTCCCAACTTGTGTTACTAAAGTGCAGTCCCAAAATCTTAAAGCAGCTCCACAGTCCAGCCTGACTCAAAGCAAAATACAGACGGTCCAAGGGATGCTGTTACCAAAGCAAAAGGGTTGTATTTGGCTCCTCTGTGTGAGCGCCAATCTAGCCACTGTGAAAAGCCTGGGAATTTAACTTCTGTTGTAATTGGATCAGATCTTTCCAGCAGCTCCTTCAAGGGATATTAGTTTCATATGGAACCTGCAGTTCTTCCAATTTGAAGCTTTGATCATACAAATAAATTTTGAAGCATTGATTCTGATTCTGTCATGCTCATAGAATTAGGGACTGGTTTTGTGTTTAACTGTGTGGCAGGCACAAGGAAGTGAACAGGTCACTAAATGGTCCACTTTCTGGGAAGGCACTGTGTTGGTCTAAAGACAATGGAAAGACGGTCCAGCATGAAGATTTCAAGAGATTTGCTTTTATTACTTAAATTAATAGCCACCCTGAATTCTCATAAAAGCTGAAGTAGCTACTGAGCTGTGAAAGATCAGACTGCAGATGGCTTGAGGAAATGTTCTGTGGTGTTAACAGCCTCTTGGGACTATCTGCCTCCTCCTCATTGGCCCTGCGGTTTGAGACTGATGCAGCTGAAGTGTGTGGCATCCTCTTTCAAAATGTATGATATTTGATGCCTGTGCTGTGAATATTAGCATCCTATTTAGGGAAGACTCAAATTAAATATGACATTTTTCTTTTTAAATACTCTTGGATTGCAGAGAAGTTTCAGAGATCATATAGTTTCGAGACAGCCTACAGCCACTCTCTCCATTAACATCTATGCTACTGTGACACATTTGTCACAACTAATGAAGCAGTATGGAGGCATGATTCTTACCAGAAATTCATATGTGAGACTTTAATAAATTGGTCAGATTTTTCTCAGAATTTGTTCAGTATGCTTTTTCTGCTTGAGGTTCCCATCCAGGTTATGGTGTTCCACTCAGTTTTCCCATTTCTTGGATTCTCTTTACGCTGACAGCATCTCAGACTATCCTTGCTTCTGATGGCCTTGACAGTTTTGTATAGCACTAGTAAGCAGCTTCATGGAAAGTTCCATGCTGTGGGATCATCTGATGTTGTTCTGACAATAGGTAGGGTTATGAATTTGGAGGAGGGAGTTACAGTGATGTGGAACATACGAGCCAGGAGATGGGGTGTGCTGAACTTCTTTCTCCATTACGAAGTGGATCTTTATCCTCCTGTTCCATGCTGAAATTTCTGGGAGGATCACTATGGGAAGGGGCCACACAAAGACTGGCAGTGTAGGAGTAATGTTTCATCTCCTTGAGAAAAGTTTATCTATGTTAATAGAACTGCTCCAAATGTATAGAATTTTTTCACATGGTGTATTTGTCTGTATTTATTCTTCCAATTTTTTAAACATAATTTCTATCACGATGTATTCATGAGTGTTTATCTTATAATCTGATGTAAATGTCATCTGTCTTTTATCTAGAACTCTTTCAGAGATGGCCACAAGAAGCCATAGGCTGCTTTCTCTGTCTTTTGGCAACCCCTCCCTTCCCCATAGGCACATACACAGAATTTTGTTCTATTTCCAGTGCTTTCTTTTTGATAATATAAGATCATTTGAGCTAATTTTATGTGTTCTCTCATTTAATTCTAGAATCATCTATAATTTGGGATTTCTGTATCAAAATGTTCTTCCAGGTTGAAGAACATTAAGTGGTGTAGGTATAATAAGATTTCTACACTCACATTTTAATCTTCGTTAACCGTCTGTGTGAACTATAAACAAAGTTTTTCTCTGACAAACAAACTTTTTAAAGCTTCTCTCTGGTTAACAGACTAGAGTTTTAAACATAATCAACTTAACAGATTTTGTTTTACTATTTTTAACTTAATGGCTACACTGGTTAGTTTTAACTATCCCTGTGACACAATGTAGAATCATCCAGAAAGAACTTCTTAGTGAGGAATTACTTAGGTCATCTTGGCCTATAGATATGTCTATGTGTTGGGATTGTGGTATCTTAACATTAGTTGATGTAAGAAGAAAACCATTGTAGGGGGCCATGTTCTCTTGGCTGGGGTCTAGAACAGTGTAAGAGAGGGAAAAGCTAACTAAGAGCATCAAGGCAGCAAGGCTGTGTTTGCTCCTGACTTCAGATGTAACGAGATTCTTCCCCTCACTTCCTCACAGTGGTGCCCTGCACCAAAGACCTGTAAATCAAATACCCTTTCTTCCTCAAGTCCTTTTGATGGGGTATTTTTGCAGAGCAGCAGAAATGAAAGTGGAACGTGGGCTTAAAGTCACAGGGTGTAACCCTAACACGCACTGCTCCAAGCTAAAGAAGTGGTGTAGGTAGAATGTGGTTAGCTCAATGAAATATTTGATGAAATCATGACACTAAATGTGGAGATGCGAATGTAAAAATCATCCTAAGGAATAATTGGGAATATGTGCTCCTACCAAAAAGCCTAGTTATTACCATAATAACTAGTGAGCAGCAGCTGACAGGTTAAAGGTTTAAAACTGTGGACAGCAAGGAGTGGGGTTTACAGCTCAGTCTCCTGAATTTACCTGTCACCTGATTTAAAATAAGAACCTGAAAGTGATAGTATGACTTCTTACCTGAAGATACGTTGAGAGACAGCTAAGTCCTAAAGAATTCTAACAAAATAAAACTTGATTTTCATGTGCCTTTAAAAACCATGGTAAAGGCTGGAAAGATGGCTCAGCAGTTAAGATCACTTGCTGCTCTTTCAAAGGACGCAGTTCTGTTTTCAGCATCCACATGATGGCTCAAAAGTGATCTGAAATTCTAGTTTTAGGAGACCTGGCACCGCCTCCGATCTTCACAGGCACCAGGCACACACACACACACACACACACACACACACACACACACACACA
>CABHPR010154767.1:25380-56004 GCA_902168415.1 Peromyscus melanophrys | reverse complement strand
TATATATATATATATATATATATATATGTTCTGCAAGATCAAACTCAGGTCCCATGCTCACAAGGCAAGCACTTTACTGATGGGGCCATCACTCCAGCCCCATGACTTTATTTTTTATTAGTGTTTATGGATTATACAGAGCAAGATATTTCATCATGACAAGAACGTATGTTCATATAAAGGGAACCCCCGCCCCCCATCAATTCTAAAAGGTAATGCGTGCAAACTGAATGGCAGGTCTCAGGGGCTTGCTTGACTCATTGGTTTAGGATCCAGACCCCATGTGAACTTGCCTTTGGAAGTCTTTAACTGCTAGGAGGAGGCAAGTCCCTTCTTACTGTGGGGTTCCTGACACCCCGCTCCCATCCATCACTTCCTCTTCCTGTCACTTAATGTCTTACATCACCACCTCTCCTGGGGAGCTGGAAACACTGTGCACCTGTCATCCCCAAAGCTGGAGATGCAAAGACCCGTGGTAAATGTTTGCTGAAGGGAAGACTCCATCCCTAAGCCCTGGGAGACTCACGTGTGGCTGGGACGGCTCCTGAGACCAGCCCAAGGTGACTTGGAGCTGAGCCACCTGGCTGCTGCTTTAGCCCTGCTGCTCACCTTGACAGAGAGGAATGGCCTCACTCCACAGGTGGTAGCCTTGGGGGTGCCGGGTACAGATGGCCATGCTGTGTCCCACCAAACGGTAGCCTGTGTCGCAGCCAAAGTGGATGGAGCCTCCCGGCTGGGTGGTTGTCTGGCCCAGGATGAAGCCGTGGAGTGGAGCCTTAGGCAGGCTGCAGTAGGGAGCTGCGGAGTGAGAAGAGGCTGAGCGGAGGGAGGAATGTCAGAGTCCCACTTCTGGGACGGGCAGGAGTTCTTTGCTATTTAGGAAGGCCCGGGTGGCTGACATCGAACAACAGTTAAGCAAAGCCAGAACAAGAGCCAACAAAACAAATCAAAACAAAGGGTCATTGAGGACGACACCACCAGCAACCTGTTCTGTAAACCACAGGGTCTCCTCGGCTGCCTGAGCACAGCCTGGGTTGCTTTCAAAGCCCTTGCAAGCACAGGCAACCTTGTAAAGCAGGGCCCAGTGGGACTGGTTTCCTAAGCGTGTGACACCCTGGCAAGTCACCGAAGCTGGCTGAGTTCTAGTTTCCTTCCTGCAATACCTCCCTCATAGGTGCTCGCACGATGAGAGAGAGAGAGAGAGAGAGAGAGAGAGAGAGAGAGAGAGAGAGAGAGAGAGAGAGAGAGAGAGAGAGAGAGAGAGAGAGTAAAGCAACCCAGTGCAGAGCAGGGCACTCAGTGCCCAATAAGCGGTTGTTGTCTTCTGTTGTTCGGGAATGCCTGGGGATCTGGGATATACATCTCCCTACAGGGCTCATTCCCTGGCCCCCCAATGTACGGCTTAACATATTCCATTCATTTATCTGGTAAAGAGTTCTCAGGAGTCCACTAAGTGCCAGCTGCTGTTCCAGTGCTGGGATCACACAGAGAAGGAAGCAGACAGAAGTCCCAGATGGAGGGGACCCATGCCACAGCTCCTGCTGAGGACCCTGTGTGACAGTTATCACTGAGAACTTGACAAGGCCTAGACTAACCTAGGGACAACTCTCTGGGCACAGCTGGGAGAGAGTTTCTACATTGCGTTGATGGAGGTGGGAAGTCTGCCCCAGATGTGGGCAGTGCCATCCCATGGGCTGGTCCTGGACTCAATGAAATGGAGGAAGTGAGCTGAGCACCAGCGTTCATCTCTCTCTGCTTCCTGACTACAAAGGCAACGTGACCAGGTACCTCAGGCTCCTGCCGCTGTCACTTCCCCAAACCACACGCCCAGATAAACCACTTCCTCCTTAAATAGGTTTAGTCAGGCATTTTATTCATAGCAACAAGGAAAATAACTAATCCTGGTTAGTTTTGTGAGACTGTGAGGGGAGGATGATCTAGGAGCCTCATCCCTCCTCCCCTTCATTTGCCTGAGGGTCTCTGGCTGGGCTTCCCGAATAGATAGGGATGAGCAGATTGGGAAGCAGGCCCTGTCCTCACAGGCTCTCACAGAGAGACCTCTGACTTCCGGCCTGCAGGTTATGGCTCTGCGCAGGTAGAATGGTGTTTTATTAAATGTGTGTGCTCCTCTGTCAGGCATATCTCAAATCTATGTACCTCCTTCACCCAGGAAGGAGAATCCCAATATAAAATATGCTTAGTCACTGCGACAGACACAGGGGTAAGTCACGCACGTCTGCGGTATCTTAATTATTAAGTACTAATTGCTGTACTGTGTAATGAATTTCTTTTCTACATGGCATATGTACTGTAATTACAACTGACTCATTACTTCCAAACACATTAGTCTCTGAGCAGTAAGGCAAAGGGAACTCCTTAAGAGCTCTTAGCTCCAAATTCAGCAGTGATGGTAGGAAAAATGCCATTTTCCCTTGACAGGAGCAGCCACCAGGAACTTAGCCTGGAACTCCCCAATGGGTTATCCTGAGGTTTCTTTTAAACTGAGGCCCTGACAGTGCTCTGTCAAATAACCCTGTTACCAGCTAGTAACAGGGCAGTAACAGGTCATGGGGTCATGAGGCCATCTTTTCTCCAACTGTGGGCATCTGGGAGAGGAGAGTGTGGGTGGGATCTGCAGAGGAAATGGACTTTGAGGAAGTCAAGGCAGGGCTCCCCTCAGCTCCCTCCGGTCAGTTCTTCTCGTACCCACTGGTTCTCCAGAACTACCCCTGGGTCCTCATAGTGTGACTAGTCTTGCAACAAGGAGACCTATTAGAAGATATGGACAAATGGTTCTTCAGGCAGAACTTGGTGATGTTACATCTCTGATAACCAATATTCTTTTGTGTGTGTGTGTGTGTGTGTGTGTGTGTGTGTGTGTGTGTGTATGTGTTTCAGTGTGTGCAGGTGCAGGGATGTGTGTGCGCACAGGTGTGTATAGAAGGTTGAGGTCAACTCAGATCTCATTCAGGATGCTGTCTACTTTATTTCTATTATTTATTTATTTATTTATTTATTTATTTTGAGGCAAAGTCTCTCACTGGGACCTGGGGCTCACTAACTGATTAGGCTAGGTTGGCAGGGGTGGGATTACTCATGCATGCCATCACACTTGGCTTCTTACCGGGGTCCTGGAGGGTTGGACTAGGGTCCCTGTGCTTGTGTGGCAGGTACTTTGCTGATTGAGCTATATTCCTGGCTTCCTGAAACTGCTGGTCTTTGTCTAATACTTGTCTGGCATTCAGGCATGAGGAGGAACTCCCATGATCTGCAGGCATTCCTTGCAGCCTCCAGGGCTGGAAAGCACGGCCGGCATTCACTGGACTGCCCTTCACAGCCGACATCAAGGTTTCAGCTTATCAAGCAGATCAGTGGTCCCCACAATGAGAGTTCAGAGAAAGTCTATTTTCTCCATCTAATTGTATCCCAGGGATATTTTTATCAAAGGCCTGGCCTTTGATCTGACCATGCCCAGACAATATGGCTTTTCAAAAAAAAAAGTAAAATCCTGTCAATTGCAGCAGTGTAGATGGAAATGGAGGACATAACACTAAGTGAGTCAGGCACAGAAAGGCAGCCGGGTGTCTGGAGTGGAGAGTGTGATGGGGTCACCAGAGCTTGGGACCAGTTGAAGGGGGGTAGAATGAGGTTGGTTTTGCAGCACAGATGGGCAGCTGTAGTTCATCACACATGACTATGCATTCCAAAGGTGGTAGAAGAATGGATTCCAACAGTCTCCAGCACAGAGAGATAAACGTGGGACTTGACAAGTATGCTAATTGCTCCCACTGATCGTTACGATTGTACATACGTATCAACATGTCATATTGTGCATCTCACAAATATGTCCAATTGGCATCTGCTAATGAAATGCTAATAAGGGGATATGGCTTGTACAACAGGAAAGGGTGTTCTCTGATGCTGTGGAATAGTGCTTTTGTATACTGGTTTAATAAAACGTTGATTGGCCAGTAGCCAGGCAGGAAGTATAGGTGGGATAAGGAGACAAGGAGAATTCTGGTAAGGGGAAGGCCGAGTCAGGAGATGCCATCCCGCCGTCCAGGGAGCAGTATGTAATGGCACACAGGTAAAGCCACAGAACACGTGGCAACATATAGATGAACAGAAATGGGCTGAGTTTAAGTGTAAGAGCTAGTCAGTGGTAGGCCTGAGCTAATGGCCTAGCAGTTTTAATTAATATAAGCCTCTATGTGTTTGCTTGGGTCTGAGTGGCTACGGGACTGGCGGGTGAGAGAGATTTGTCCTGACCGCGCGCTAGGTGGGACACAGGAAAACTTCGGCTACACTCTGATGCCTACCCTGTGTGATTCTGTGTCTTAGAGTTGCTCAGTCAAAGGACTTCTAGTAACATCTCCTAACCATTTAAGAGGCTAGGATCCCCCGGGTCTCATCAGATCTCATAATGAATAGTTACAATCCTGGAGACTCAAGTTGGGAGTATGAGAGGTAAGAGATGAGGTTAGAGGTGGGGAAAGGACCTGGACACGAAGAGGCAGGAGACTGCCTCTAGTCATGCTTGTGCAGTGTCAGATGAGGAAGACAGAGAACAGAAAGAGGCTGCCCCACCTACACAGGGAAGGTTGTCACCTTGATGAGGAGATGGACCAAGGCTTCTTTGGATGTTTCAGGGTTCAGAGCAGAGGCTCTTTTTAGGAGTTCTCACGTCCTACTCACCTGAATACCGAATCTTAAAACCCTTCCGATTATAGGCATGGTCAGATGACCAGCGCAGGTACACAGAGTTGCTTGTGCTGGTGACGATCAGAGGAGCTGAGTAGTTCCCACTGAGAGCTTTCAGTAGAGGACTTTGTCCTGAGGGACCTTGGGTGAGAAAGACACAGGGTTATAGGCCATTCTAAGTCTAGAGAGAGGTGTAAGTATAGGCACAGCTGGTATGGCTGGATGACTTGGCATCTGGTGGCCTTGCTGAAGGACTCTCTTTTGTCCACCCTTATCTGAAGCAGTGCTCTGGAGTCATCAAGTGAGATGAACTCTATCTGCTGTTTGCCAGGGTCAAGCAGTTAGTTGATGGAAGAGCTGGTTTTCAAGCTGGGACTCTCTTCTGATTTCTCTTGTGCATGCTAAGAATAGTGTGGTGCCCACCATACAGAAATTCTGTTTATTGAACAGGTATATATAGAGAGCCATAGAGCCCAAGGAAAATGATAGCTCCCAGAGTCACAGGTAATAAAGCTCCTCAACATGCCTTTCCAAGGTTTCCCATGAAAGTGCTTTCTTCTATGTCCTGCCTTAAATGTTTGGATTGCATCTCAGGGCTCTGGTTCAAGGAGCATAATATAAGTCTTGGAAACTCATAACCCAGGATTTATAGTCCTGGAGAAGGCTGTGAGTGAAGGTTCCAATACACCGTTGAGACAGTTCTTGGAAGCTTGGAAGAGTAATGGGCTAAATTTAACAAAGTAGGGGTGTTTGAGCTGCTGTGGCAAACTGGGAAGGTTAAGGGTCCAGAAGTGAGGAGAAGCAACACACTTGAATAGTTCTATCATGAGAAAAGAACTCCTGCCTGACAGCTGTTCCTTGGGAGGGCCTGGGGGAGACTCCACGTACTAATGCCATCAAGAATGCTCTCGTGAGGACATGCTGTCCTCAGGAAGTGGGGCTGATGAAACCACTCTTTTTAGCATAACAGGGATGAGAAAACTGTGGAGCACAGAGGTTATGGGGAAACACTTCACGGACTGAAGCAATATGGCTGTAACTGGAAATGGGTAATAAGGCTGGGGTGGTAGTTGGAAGGACCTAGTTGACAGAATCCATGGGGATCACCAACATGTGGTTACTGTGGTTACTCCTAAGGGCAAGATAGTTGGGTAGACAAAGAGAGCAACTAAAATAGTATGAATTTATGAGCACAGCAAACACCAATAGGGAGGAGAGCACCCCCAGTGGAAAGATTTAGCCAGGCTTCACTTCCCCTTCATTGCAGAATAGTTTGGCTAAAGGAGAGGTCGGGTCCCTACAAAGAAAGGACCCTGGAAAACGACACCCATTGTAGATAACAGTCATTCCTCCGGTTCTTCCCTTTACAGGCCCACCACTGTTCAGCTGTATGTTGAATGTTGTCAACACGAGAACAGCTGAAGTTATTAAAGATTTTGGATACAGAGTTCGGAGTGATGCTGACTCCTGGGGATCTCAATCCTACCATGGCTGCTCTGTCAGGTAGCAGCACCTGAGGAGAGAAGCCCTTTCTACCCCACAGTGCAAACTCAGTCAAATATCCACAGGTAGCTGAACCCCCTGTGGCATCTTTACCAGAGCAGACGGACACAGTCCTGGTTACCCGGAATGCAGCGGTGGTTCTACAATGTGCTCGTCTCCAGGTTGTCAGGAAGGAGCAGCAGGAGCAGTTTGCACTGGTGTGAGGTAGGCAACAGTGTACGTTCACAGTCACGGCCCAGAGCTCTGTCAATAAGCCTGATTTTTATCACGATATAGTGAGAGGGGACGGAGATCTGGTCATCCTGCAGAATGTAGCATTTTGGTTCTCTACGTAGGATTTTCTGAGCCACCAGGGACAATTTGTGTAGATATTTTAGCTAGTCTCATGCTCCAGAAGGAGGAGATAAATCCTACAATGTTTGTGATGGTATTTTGATGGTATTTTGGTTTGGGACATACTGAGGCACTTTCTCTAGAACAGCAAACGACAGCGCCTCTTGTCCTACCACAAAAGAAGCAGTATGGAGTTGGTGGACAGGCCTTCTTGGGTTTCAGAGGAAGCCTACTCCTCACAAAGGACTGCTGATTGGCTGATATTCAGGGGTTTCAGCTTTGAGTAAGAAATGGTTTGTAATGGATCTAGAGTACTTGCAAGCAACAGACATACAGCTCTTCAATTCCCTGGTCTTGGGTTTCTATGGTAGAGGCAGACATTATGTGGTGCCTCCAGCAAGTTCTGACAGGAAAATGCAGCTCAGCTACCCCCAGAAGCTGAGAGCAAGTTGGTGCCTTCTGTAGCAGAGAATTGCACGGTCTTTGAGGGACTCACCATCAAAGATCTCAAACTCATCATACTGCTTCTCGCTGAGGAAGTACTCCACCGTGATAGAGATGTTGTACTCTGGCTCCACCCTCACCAGCCAGGAGCAGGTCTGGAACTGTGGGTAGCTTCCGGGGTAGCTCTGGCTAAGGATCACGCCTGTGGAGTCTGTCAGAAGCTCGTTGGTCGGGCAGTGCACTGCAAAAAAGGAAGAGATACTGTGTACATGACACGGAGACAGAACAGGGCGGGAATATTAGCTTGTCTGTGGAGTAGAATCATCGCTGCAAACCTAGTATTGGGGCATTTAACAAGTCCTCACATTCACTGTCATGGCGTACATGACAGGAAGTCACTTCAGATCCCATGTCAACATGACAGGATTGTTGGAATTCACAGCAGGCCAGCTGGTTGAAATCATTCCCTGGTGTGGGTGTGGGTGCTGCTACTGGATTTGAGGTAGATGAGGGTGGTACATATATTACAGGCAAAAGTAAGGTCACCACACCCAAAGAGCCACTCAACAAAACGGGTTTAGTTCGTACAAAGACAGAATAGTGCAGAAGTAAACAGCAGATAGTGAGTCAAACACAGCTGGATTTTAGATCCCAACTCTGCCACTCTACTACTGTGTGGCCTCCAATAAATTATTCCCTTTCAGTGTGATGGCTTTTCCAACACAAACGAGAAGTCCCTACCTCACAGGATGGCTGTATACTACTACTTTATATCAAATCACATATGTAGTGTCTGCAGCATAGAGTCTCAACACACCATAGAGATGGCTATGGTAACGATGGCAACTGCATCAGGAGCAGAAAGATCAGCAGGGTTTGGCTGCAGCCTGATTCATAGCATTAAGGGGTCTAAAAACAATGTTGCCCTAAGGAAGACAGTGTGGACCTCTGGAAAGAAGAAGCAGGAGGAAAAGGAGGAAGTAGAGGAGGAGGAGAAAGGGGAGGAGGAAGAAGATCAGGAGGAGGAGGAAGAACTGGAGGAGGAGCAGGAGGAGGAGGAACAGGAGGAACAGGAGGAGGAGCAGGATCAAGAGGGGCAGGAGGACCTGCGACTCATCCCAAAGGGGAGGGAAGAGGCTGGAGCAGAAGAGCCCTGCACACCCCAGATCCTGGGGAGGTTCTCTGTCCTGGAGCATGGGGAAGCGTCATAACAGTTTGCATGGAACAAATTTCTGGACAGTTTGCTTGGGCTGGGGACCCCAAGGAAAGGCTGCAAGGACTGAATCCATTTCCTCAGAGCCCTCGGTAGCTGTGCAAGTTTCCCAACCCCACAGCAGTCAGTGTGGGTCAGATGCCACCTTCACATGCTTAGAGCCATCAGTCACCCCACACCTCACAATAGCTTGCGGCCTAAGTTCAACCACTGTCCTTGGTTTACAGGACAGTTAGGAGCTCTGTGCTGCCTTGGGTGCCTCAGGAGTGGGGAAGGGTTGGATTTGGTCTGGGATAGGAGTAACTGGGTGAGGCAAGTTCGTCTTTTCAAAGCACTGCTTTGGGATGCAGGCAGCTGAGGTCCGGGGTTACAGGGTCACACACACAGGACATCCCAATACTCAGTACACAACTCCAGAGAATGCTCAGGTAAGGAACAAGGGATGAACAGGCTCTTTCACAGCCCCCACCTCAGAACAGGTGGAGACCCTGCAAAGGGCTCTCGATCTGCCTTCGTTCACTCATTCATCAGACATCGTTGACCTGGTGACCGATTTTCAGTGGGCAGGGACTGAGCTGAGAGCTGGGGACAGGAAGAGGAGCAGAAACAGGGTTCTACCGGGAGGAAGGTGCTGTTTAGTGTAATTACCTTCGCATATTGGGGGTGGACCTTCAAATTGCAGGTAGGTCCCCAGCTTGCAGGTCAGGATCTCACTCCCCACTAAGGTAAAACCTGGAAGGCACCTGTAGCGGACGATGTCACCTGTCAAGAGAGATGAGCATGGGTATCCCCTGGAGCAGTCTCATTCAGAAGGGTTGACACCTTAATCCCTCAAACCCACTTCCATGGAAGGTAACCGGCACTGGGCCATGGTTCAGTAACCAGATCCATGCTGGTCTGGTGACCTAGGCAACTGCTTCCCTCTTCCAGCTCAGCCTCTGGATATTCCCATATTCTAAGGACTTCTAGGCTACCTTAAAGCTTTTGGATAGCAGAGGGAAGCCATGTCCCCAGCTCCCCGTCCTGGGGCCAGGTGAAGGGAGAGGATTACGTTTTCGTGGCAAACTGGGCGAATGGAACACTGCCACCCCCATGGCCTGGGCCTCTGTTTCCTTCTGCACAGATGGAGCCACCACCCAGTCCCTACCACTCCCTGGCCCCTCTCTGTGACCCTGGTTTGGGGTCCCCACCATTTGGCAGTACCTATGTTGAATTCTTCGTTCTCTGTGACCACTTCAGCATTGGGGAGGATGGTCGGGGGAGGACACTTGGTGAGTGGATACGCTAAGAAGACAAAGACACAAGTCAGGGCAAAGTGTCACTCATAGGCCTTGGACCAGTTCCCCACAATCTCTGACTTCATTCATTCACACAGCAGACATGACTTTATCTTTGTTGAATTGACGTAAGGTCTTATGATGTACACCAGGCTGCCCTGAGCTTACTGTGTAGCCAAGGATAATCTTGAACACCTGATCCCCCTGCCTCAGTGCCCCAAGTGCCAAGATCACAGGTGCTCACCACCACCGTGTCTGGTTTAAGTGGTGCTGGTGACTGATTTAAGGTTCTGGACATATTAGGTGAGGGCTCTACCAACTGAGTTGCATCCCCAGCCATTCATTCGCACAACAGATATGTCTTAACGAGTATCTATCTCTACTTGGCCAGTTCAGCCGCACACTCTCTGGTTTATCTTCATTGGTCAGATTTTTGTACAAAACCCAAGAAGTATAAAGGAAGGAAGCGTTACATTGCAGATCTGCTATCTGAAGACGTGGTCGCTTTAACATACAGTTGCTTTAAGGGACACAGCAGCCGGAGAGGAACCTGACCACTGCCGCCTGGGTCCCCAGTCTTCAACAAGTACAGGAACAATGTGCTAACAAGGGCACCTTCGTGTGCCCTGCCTGCTCAGCCGTCCAGCTCAAACTGGCTATGGGTTGAATTGGGTCCTTGTTTCTTATCTAGTGCCTCCAATTCATGTACTCCTCATAGTAAGGCTTTATATTATTTTAGAATAGCCATTCCCTCAGGCTGGAGTTATTAAAAGCCCTGTTTACCTGAACTATATCTCAGCACATGTCATATCAAAACAGAGATGTTCACATCTAATAGGGTCTAAGAAGCATTCAGTGATGTCACTGGCCTGGGGGTGGGGAGGGGAGGAGCATGGCCCAGGACATCCTTTGGCAGACTTGCCCTCTAATTCTCCCAGCAGCCGACCCTGCCCTGTGACCTGTGAGCAGGTGATTAGATAACAAGGCAAAGTTACTTCCTCAAGCTCCTGCAGGAAATAAATGGTGCAGGCAGGGTTTAAATCCAGGTCTGGCTGCTCCCAAGCCCACGACTTCCCACTGGCCACAGCCCAGCCTCCCCATCCTGTGTGTGTGCCTTCTCAGCTGACCTCAGTGGATTCTCGAAACTGGAGTCTAGCCCTTGGGGGAGAGACTGGACGGTGCCTGGGTGCGGAGTGGCCTGTGTGGGATTCTAACGGCTTCTATTACCTGGCTCACGGCTGAGTGCTATTGATCGCGCTTACTGTAGCTGTGGCTGCTGCAGCAATGACTGTTTCCCAATCCTCCACATCCCCAGCTATGTTTTTTTTTTTTTTTTTTTAATGTATAACGTCATTAAAAGCCCAGGGGTTTTCTATGAAAACGGTAGGAAGAAAATGAAATGTATCCATTGTCTTCTCAGCCGTAGCTACCGTTCGCCGTGTGCTATGCCTTCCTTGTGCGTGTGTCCCCCGCATAGTTAAGGGGTTTCCGTTACCAGATCTGCATCATCTGGTATGCGCCCCGTGCTGCACCTTGCCAGCTGCTATTATACCAGAAGAGATTTCCCATACAACAACATTTCTTCAAGAACGAGACTGAAATGACTCTGTGAAATCTAATCATATAGATTTTACTAGAATGTATTTCAGTATTACGCTCTCGTGGTGATCATTGAGTTTCTTAAGTTTTTCTGTTTAAAATTGTAACAAAATTCTCTGTGTACATCACATGTGTCTGGAGTTTTTTTTTTTTTTTGACAAAATCTCATGTATTCCCAGGCTGTCTCAGACTCACTATGCAGCCAAGGATGAGCTTTATCCATCCTCCTGCCTCCTCTGCCTCTCTAGGGCTGGAGTTTCAGGTGTGCATCGCCATGCCTGGCTCCACTGTATCTTTTGTATTCTTAAAAGAATTCTTCTTTCTTTTCTTCCTGCTGATTCTTTTAAACTAGAAATGATTAAAGTGCATATCCTTTATAAAATATGCAGGCAACCCTTGTCAGATGTCAGTAGCCCTTTCTTGGATATTAATGCCAACTCAGACCTCTTTCCTCTATTGATACTTTACGAGGGAAAAGATTCTACTGAGTTGGACATTGAAGTCCAAAAGGAAATTAAAACACAATAAAAATACATGTGTGTATTTATCAAGCCATTACTATAGAAGCTGGGTGCTTTAAAACATGAGTTCATGATGACCTACAATTAACACGGCTATAAGAACGGCTTAGTACATTGATAGGAAAGTTGCATCCCGGATATCAGAAGCCCAGTGTGTTGGGGGGGACTTTTCAGCTTTGGGGATCTTGGCGTGGAAGTCACAATGGAGATGTGTTTAGGACAGGTATGCAGTGTGACACCTTCTTGAGACCACAGCATCCCAGACACAGTTCTCATCATGCAATTGGAGCTACCTTCCAAATGCTCCCTTGGGATCCGACATTTCACCGACTGAGGGTGGATGGTAATTGGAGACTTCACCTGTGTCTGGTTTCATGTGGAATGTTGTATTACACAGGGAAATCTAACTTTAAATTTTTATACAGATGTGTTGGCTCACAAGTGCTACACTGAAAGAGATACACGCTTTAGCAGTGAGTGTATCAACACTTAAGAGGTCCTCTTGAGGTACCCAAGTGGCTTTCAGCTTGATCGTGTCTGCCCTTGAGGCGTGCTTCCGTGTTGTGGACTGGCACTGTCAGCAGGTGACAGGCGCTGTGACGCAAGGCGCCATCTTCCTCCTTTCATGCAGCTCACTGAGATTACCTGCCTGGGTTCATCTTGCTCAGAATTGTGCGGGCGCTGGAGATGCAAGAACCCGCAAAGTTCTTGCTCCTTTAGTATATACAACCCACTGTGGGCAGAGTCATCAATTGACTTGCCAAACACCAAATCCTTCCTTTCTTTTCATTTGTGGTAGTGTGTATGCATATGTACAATTTTGTGTGTGTGTGTGTGTGTGTGTGTGTGTGTGTGTGTGTGTGTGTGTGTGAGGTCAGAGTTCAGTGTTGGATATCTTCCTCATTTGATGCTCTCTACATTATTTTTTTGAGACAGGGTCTCTCCCTTAACCTGGAACTCACTGATATGCTGCTCTGGGAATCTGCCTGTCTCTCTGTCCCCACCCACCAGCACCAGGGTTACAAGCAAATGTCACCACCCTCAGGTGTGACATGGGTACAGGGGATCTGAAGTCAGATCCTGACACTTACGCAGAAAGCATTTTACTCACGGAGCCTTCTCCTCAGCAACCCTTGATTATTTAAAAATTTTCATATGCTAAGAAGTTTTATATGTTATTAATTTGCATTTCTCTTTTTAATTGTCCAGCCATGTCTTTTGTCCCTGCTTTTCTTATGAAATTGAAGGGCTCGCTGAATACTCAAGATTGACCTTTGCTTGTTAATTCTATGCACATAGTTTATCATTTGCCTCACTTTATTCATGTCATTTTTCAATTTCTAGAGATATGAAAATCTTATTTAGTCAGCTGTCATTTTCTTTAACAGTTAAAAAATTGATCTCCTCTGAGCCTCATACTTGCCTTAGAAACTTCTAAGGCGTGACCAAGTTTTCTAGAAAAATAAAATCAATACACAGAAATGTACCCTTTCAACAGCTTTCTGAGTTTGCATTTTGTGATTGTCAGGGGGATTTCTCATTGTGTTGCATTTTTAAAAATTATACATTTTTGTTCCACGTAGTAAGTTTGTAGAATACTGATAAGAAACAAACAAAAGTTCCTGAAATAAAAACAAATCACTAATCAAAAACTAACAGTCAACAAACAAAAAAAAAATGTCACACGTGTGGTGGCACACACCTTTAATCCCACCCTTCAGAGGCAGAGGCAGGTGGATCACTGTGAGCTCAAGGCCAGCCTATAGATAAGGAGCCAGGTCTAACGAGTGAGACCCTGTCTAAAAAACAAACAACAAAACCAAACCAAGCGTTCCTGAAATCCCCCCTCTAGGCATAAGGTGTCTCGGCCATTTTGAGTACAGATTCAGGTTAACAAGGTTTTATCCTGAACTGAAGCTGTCTCACTGTGTCTGCCATGTTCTCAGGACCTGCTTCAGGGTGGGGAGGACATCCAAGACCGACTCCTTCATTTTTGCCTCCCCCTTTTCTCGTGGCGGGTAAGGCACTGCTATGGCTTGCTAGGCCTAGTACACATTAACACGGTAGCGTGGTAGTGGCGGGGCCACTGCTCAGGTCATCAGGGTGAGGCGCTGCTCTGGTTTATCAAGACTCTAGTGTAGCATGAATCTTAGAGAGTCTTTATTAATAAAACAAACCCTGAGCCAAGTACTGGAGTGAACACTGGAAGATCAGAGTGACAGAACAAGCCACAGCTAACCTCACCTGGCCAACTTCTCAGCTGATCTTGTTTCCTCAGACTGGAAGCCTCTGTGTCCTCATATCCGAATGGCTCTCAGCCGAACTGTGCTGCTCAAAAGCCTGAAGCTTAACCAGCTAAAAGCTTAACCAGCCAAATGCTTCTAGTTTCTGGTCCTCACGCCTTAAATACCTTTCTGCTTTCTACCACCACTCCCTGGGATTAAAGGCTCGCTTTCTGGGATTAAAGGCGTGAGTCACCATGCTTGGCTGTATCCTTGAACAGATGAATTTCTGCCTCTGGAATGCTAGGATTAAAGGCGTGTGCTATCACGGCCTATCCTCATGTTTAATATTGTGGCTGTTTTGTCTCTGACCCCAGATAAGTTTATTAGGGTGCACAATATTTTGGGGAACACAATACCACCACACTCTAGTCCATGTGAATGTGGTAGCTAGTGGGTGGAGGGGCCACTGTTCAGGTCTGTTGCAGCCTACACGCCAGCTGCATATCCTGTTCTTCCCGTGGGTCTTCCCAGGTATGTTCTTCCTCAAGCTGCTGGATTGGTCTTTAACTTGGACATTTCAAAGCAATGTTCATAGGGTTCATTTGCACTTAGCAGGCCACTTGCTGTGGCTCTGATTCTGAATTTGGGGTCCAAGCCCAGGTACTATTCCAATGCCCCTCCCCCTGCCACTCTTCCTTAGAGTCATATCTGTTTTTCAAGAGCCACACGAGGAAGGTGGCCGAGTGTATGGAGGAGGCTGTAGTGACTGCCTCCTGCCAGTGTTGGAGTTCTGACAGCATCTTGCTTTTTATTTCACGGAATGATATACAACTGATCTTTCCTTAAATCAACGGACTGTATTCTGCGTGAATGATATTCAGTGACGATATCTTTACCTGTATGTATGCGCATGCATGCATGTGCCTGAGTGTGTACAAATAAAATGTGTGTATACAGATAATTTGCATGCCTCATCTATTATTTTACACTTAGATCATTCTTAAATCATCTGTTCCAAATATGCTCCAAAGAATGTCTTCAAATGTGTCTCTTTTGCAGGAAGGTGGAAGGCAAGGAGCCATAGGGCCATCGGGACCCAAGGGGGAGCTCCTATGTGCCTCAGTGTTTCTTTCTCTGCATAGAATCTTTTCAGCTCACACAACTAGCAGCAGGGAGGCAATCCGTGGTACCCGGATGTATATCTTCCCTCTTTGGGAGGTAGATGGGATGAACTTGGGCACAAGCAACATCTCTTTGTTTTAGTTTCAAGTTCTCAAGTAAAGTCATTGAGCTAGGTCACATGTCCACATGTGGTCCAGGATGTCCAAGCTGCTGTGGCTGCAGGCTGTGCAGGGAGAGGTGTCAGGGGTAGTAACAGCAAACTCCCCACTCAACAATGGACAGGAAGATCACTGTGAGAGATGAGGATACCACAGGACAATTTGATCTCCCTGCATCTTGTTGAATCTTTCAGTATGAGTTCTCAAACTACTCCTCACCACATTAAGCATTTTCCCCACAGGCTTTCCCATAGCACTGCCATTTAAAAGCCTCCACTGCCTATGGTATGCCAATGCTTTGAATGTAATAGCCAACAGGAGGAGGCAACTCATGTCTGCCAACAGATTACTAGATAACGGAAAATGTGTGATATGCGCATCACACATCATGGAAATCCTGACACGGGACAGCATACATGAGATGTGAAGGTACTGTGCTGTGTGAAACAAACCAGTCCCCAAAGGATGTATCCTGTGCGGTCCTATTTCTCTGAGGTACAAAGAATAGACAGACTCAGAGGCCGCAAACAGAAGGGTGGGGAAGAGTGTAACTGACTCATGAGGACAGCACTTTAGTTTTAAAAGATGAAATCCTTCTGGAGATAGGCAGTGGTGACAGTCCCACAGAGAGGCGCATACATGCAGGGCCTCTGAACTGTCCAATTAAGCAAGGTGCCTATGTTCTAGCACAGTGAATAGGCACATGCATTCTCTAACATAAAACAACTCACTCTTTTTCATTTCTTTTCTTCTGTTTGAATTCTATTTTTGTTTTGCTATTGTTGTTCTCACGTTGCCCAATATGTCACTGATCACCTATTTTATTTTTGACACAAGGTCACACTATGTAGCCCAGGCTAGCCTTGAGTTTGCAATTTTCTTGCTTCAGCCTGCCGTGTACGAACATCCTTTTATTTTTAAATGGCTAAAAAGCTGACATAGAAAATAGAATTGGGTGTTATTTAGTCAAATCTAAGAGTATTTTTATAGCCGGAGAACTGGACTTGAATAGACTTGCATATCGAAGAATAACGGATTTTATCTACTGCTTCATCTTAATCCGTGTTTTTTTGTGTCTTTGTTCCTAAATGGTCTCCTTTGCTTTCGACTTTTTATTTGGGATTATGCTGCACTTGCCTCCTTGTGGTGATTTGGAAGTATTGTGCTGGGTTTAAAAAGTATTGGTGGCTGCAGTTAATACCCAAAGCCCTTATTCCTCTAACCATTCAAGTTAAGAGCTGACTGATTCCTACTGAGTCCATCATCTCCAAGATAAGGGCATCCTACTGTTTCTCTCCACCTATGGGGATGCTCACTAATAGAAAGACCATGGTCACCATTTCACCATCACTGGCACGCCTGCATTTGGCTCTACGGAAAACTTGCCCACCAATTACTTAGGCAAAACCCTTGCTTAGCTGGCGTCAGCACATCCCACTTGCTCTTTTAGGTATTGCTGGATTCGTGCTTGGCTCATGTCTCCTTGGCTGACCTTGGAGTGAGGATTTAGACTGAGACAACAGCGGTATTGTCTTTAAACTTCTGAGTCCCTGCAAAGAACAGCCTCATCCATCGGTGCATGAAGGGAGTTTCCCCCCTTTCACATCATCCACAGCAGCGGTTCTCAACCTTCAATGCTGTGACTCCTTAATACAGCTCCTCACGTGGTGACCCCAAACGTAAAATTATTCCCTTGCTACTTCATAACTGTAATTTTGCTGCTGTTATGAACTGGAATGTAAATATCTGATATGCAGGATATCTGACATGTGACCCCAAACAGGTTGAGATCTACAATATGTAATCTTTGGGGTGGAGAGATGGCTCAGTGGTAAAAAGGGCTTGATGTGCAGGCGTGAGGATCAGAGCTTGGATTGTGGCACTGACTTAACAACTGGGGTCTGGTCTTGTGCATGCCTGTGACTCTGGCACAGAATGGGGACGACAGGAAGATCGCTGGGGTTGGTCTTGTGCACGCCTGTAACCCCAGCACAGGGTAGCGACAGACAGGAAGATCACTGGGGCTTGTGGGCTACTAGCCTAGCTACAAAAACACGAGCTCCAGGTTCAAGCAGAGTCCCTGCCTTGAATGAATATGTGGGGACTGATAGAGGAGGACACCCAGTACCTCCCTCTGACCCGTGTGCACACCTGCACGCAGACGTGTGTGTGTGTGTGTGTGTGTGTGTGTGTGTGTGTGTGTGTGTGTATGCTCTTTGTCTGTCTCTTTCCTTTTATTTTCTGCCATTTAATGCCAAAAATTTGTCTGAGAACTGCCTGGTTTTGGCTCCTTTGAAGGTACTTTTCTCACCCTGGATTCTCGTTCTTATCACTGGAAAACACTGTCGGGCTGGTCCCCCCTCCAGGTATCCAGTCGGCCCTTTGATTCTCTATGCCCGGGCTTTGCTTCATCTCAGAGAAGTCCATTAATTCTGTTCCACCCACTTTTCTTTCTGGATGCTGGCTCTCGGTCCACTGTCTGCCCTGCTGCCCATCTTCAACCTAGTCAAGCCTTTACCTTTCTCTCTCTGTCCTGCAGCCATTTCAGTTCCAGTCTTCTTCCCCTCCATCACTTCTCTACGGCGTGACTCTGCCCTGTTCTGATGCTCCCGCCAACTTAAATTGTGTTATTATTGCATTTCTTCAATCTTAATTCCTACTATTTAGCTCCCCTTGTAAATAAAAGTTTTCATTTGAAGCAGTGACAGAGATACGAGAGGGCTGGGGACACAGCTGGGTTGGGAGAGTGCTCACCCATCATGCATGAAGGCCTGAGTTCCATTCCCAGCATGGAGTAAAACTGTGTGGTGGCACAGGCCTGTAATTCCCTCACTCGAGTAGTGGAGGCAGGAGGATTGATTGTAGGTTCACATAGGTTCAAGGTCATCCTTGGCTACATAGTGAGTTCAAAACCAAACTAAACCAAAAACAAAGCTATGATTAAAATTAGCACAGCCCCGATCCTTTTGATTTTTAAAAATATCCATGAATACAAAAACAGCAGGCCTTAACTAGGATGCTTCGGTGTCTTCTTTCTGAACAAGCAGAGGCTCCCGTGTAACCACAACAGCTGTGAGCATCTGGAAATGCACACAAATGCACCACCACCTTCCAGCTGTCACATCACGTGCAAGTTCTCAGAACTGGGGCTGCGGGTCCCATACTCAGGACCACGGAGGGAGCAAATTTCCCGGCTTGCATCAGTTATTTGTCTTGCTGTGACAAAATGCTTCACTAAGGCAACTCAAGGAATGAGGGATTTAATTTAGGATCACAACGTGAAGGTGCAGTCCATCATGGCGGGGGGAAAGCGTGACGGCAGGAGACTAAGGTGGCTGGTCACATTGTATCCTCAGTCAGAAGCAGAGACATATGAATGCTGGTGGTTCCTCCGTTTTGTACAGTTCAGGCTCTCAGCCCACAGAATGGTACCACTCACAATTAGGGTGTATTTTCCCACCTCAATTAACCTACTCTAGGTTAAACTTCCTCACAGGCATGCCCTGATTGTCCCCAAGTGACAGTCATTGCTACGAACACCCGCAGTATCCTGAGCAGAAGGCTGTGGCTCAGGATCACCAGTACAAGAGACCTGGCATCTCCTTTAATGTGAGCAGTCCAAAGTCTTCCCTTGACCTTCATGGCTTTTGACACTTCGGAAGGCCACATGTGGTGAACCGAGGCTTGACTGAGCTCCTGCTGAAGTATATCTAGGTTGTGCATCTTTGGACCACCATTGAAGTGTGGCTCTTCTGACTCTGGCGTCACCCGGCTGCCCCATCGCCACCTTCTGCCATCACTTGGTTAAAGTGGCATGCTCCAGGCTTCTCCATCCCCTTCGTAATTACAGTCCAGGGAATGATTTACCAACTATGTAAACATCTCATCCTTAAACAGCTTTCAATTTACTTGTGTCTGTTTTGTTTGACAGGTCACTTACTATTTGTCGCTATTATTAATGACTTTGATTTTCAAATTATCTTCAACATGGCCAGCAGGTGTCCCTTCAAGCCAATTTCTAAGTCTTTCAGACGGAGCCATCTCCGTCATTCCCTGGACATTCCCTTATTTTCAGCCCTGAGATGCTCTCCGCTTGGCTTGTGCCCTCTCTGCCCCAGGCTTGGGATCCGATCTTTCTTCATGGAGCCCTGGCCCTTCTAGCAGAAAACGCTATTCAGTAACTAAGACCTGGAGCTAGATGCGCTCACTGCTCCCAGAAATGCTGCTCACAGCCTCGTGGTGGCAGAGCTGAGGAATCTAAGCATACATGTACACACATGTCTCCCTACGGACACACACCCTCTCGCATTGCAAGGCATGATCTCAGAGTGACTGTGCCAGTTTGGACCCAACACCGATGGTTGCAGTCTGACCTTTGCTCTCCCTTTCTATGTTTTTGTGGCAGGCTTCTCTAGTCTGAGAAACCGGTCTTCTGGTGTCCTTTTCTTAGCTGATGAGTCACGGTGTGGGACCAATTCTCTTTTTATTGTAACCCTTCCTCCACACTGTCTAGACTTATCCTCTGTGTGGACACCCCCCCCTCCCCCTGCACTCTGCTTGGGCTCAGCACCTGACAGGGGTGTCTCCTCATCTGTCCCGGAGTCTGACACCATGTGCCTATTCTCTCCCCTTTAGAGACCCACTCATCCATCACTGAGGGTGTTGACTGTCCATCAGGCAGCTCCTCAGAGTGGCCCCCCCACACCCCATCACCCTGGCTGAAGCCACAGTAGTTCTCATTCCCTCTCATCCTGGCAGGTGCAGACACCGTTGTCCCACTCACTGTCTGCCTGTTATGTGAAGCCCGTGTTATCTAGGCGTCCATGCTGGAGGGAGATGCTCTCCCCAACTCTGCTCATTCCTACGCTGCTTCAAGGACATTTTCTCTGCTATTCAAATCCATTTTCTCCTTTTGAAAACATGTCACAGAGCCATTTCATAAGCCTCCCTGAGGTATCTTTCCTTCCTGCTTATTGATGCTTACATGAAAACAAAGCTACCAGGGCTGCCACTTAGCTATGGGAAGGTGAGCACTGTTCCCCGTGGCTCCCCCCCCCCCACACCCACCCCTTCTCTCCTCACTCTTCAGTTCCCACCCCAAAGTACCAGCTTGCAACAATGACTCCAGAGGAAGCAGGGCTGGCCTCCAGCCCATCTGCCCTTCAGCCACTCACTGGCCTCTCCCAGCCCACACTATTAACCACAGGGGATTTGCGGCTGCTGCTCTCTTCTCTCCCTGGAGCCGGCAAGGTCTCTGGAGGAGTTGGCAGGCAAACTACTAGGTACAGACTAGGTAAACTACTCTATTTTTATACGTAGAATATTAGATAGTACGAAAAAATGAACTAAGTGTAGTCATATGCATTGATGTGAATTTTGAAAAAATGAACAGGTACCACAAGTTGGTCCAGCACCCTGGTGATGTCACATGGGGTTGTCAGTATCTAGAATGATAACGGTGATAGTGAAGGTACCATTTATTGGCCCACTGTCCTTTTCAGGGCCAGGCATTTCCACACATGGTTGTAGGCAGCCCTGTGTGGTCAGGTACCACTCCTAACCCACTTTGTGGATATTGAAAGCAGACATCACGAAATCCCAGAAAGAAGAAAAGTCCTCAAGGTCCCACTCACATATGCTCATATGGGGCAGAGCCAAGATGTGAATCCCTGGCTGCACTTCTGGAGTCCATGCTTTGTTGCTCTAGGGGACGGTCACACAGAGTTGAAAAGAAATTCAAAGCCCAGGTTCCCCTGCTAGGTGGAGAGGCATCAACAGGAGGGGCATGGAATCTGAGGTCAACTGAGAGGGTAGTCTCACCTCTGGGTCCCAATCACCCTGGCAGCTGGGAGTGACAGAGCTCTCTGTCTCTCTCTGTCTCTGTCTCTGTCTCTCTGTCTGTCTGTCTGTCTGTCTGTCTGTCTCTCTCTCTCTCTCTCTCTCTCTCTCTCTCTCTCTCGTGTGTGTGTGCGTGTGCATGTGTGTGTGTGTGTGTGTGTGTGTGTGTGTGTGTATGTGTGTATATGTGTGTATGCACACACAGACAGACACACGGGCATGCCATGGTGCACATGTGGAGGTCTGAGGACAACTTCCAGGAATTGGTCCACACTTTTCTGCCTTGTATTTGAGGCAGGGTCTCTCCTGTTCACCACTGTATAGAACAGGCTGGCCTCTGTGAGCTTCTGGGCAATTCTCCCATCTCTGCCTCCCATTTCTCCCTAGGAGTGCTGGGATTACAGATGTGCCCCATCACATCTGGCTTTTGGCTTGGGTCTGGGGAATCAGCCTCAGGTGGTCAGGTTGTGGGCTGAGCATTTCCACTTCTGAGCCATCTCCTTGCCTCTCCTCTGTTTGTGATGCAGGAGCTCAAACACCAGGTCTTGTGCATGTGAGGCGGGTGCCACCACTAAACTAACCCGAGTCTTTTGTTTACCTTTTACTTTGAGACATGGCCTCATTCTACAGAGTCACCAAAGCTGGCCTTGATCTCACTCTGGCCTATCCAAGCCTTTAACTTCTCCTCAGTCTCCTGAGTAACTGAGATTCCAGGCTGACACCAGGCCCGGGTTGCTTATGGTTTTTACATGATCCCTGTCTCTGTCTCCAGGCTCAGGGCTGTGTACGCTCGGGTTTCCATCAATGGCACATCACAGTGTAAAGTCACACCAGACCGCACTGCAGGATTCAACTCCCTGGATGCTGTCCCCACTTCTGCCTGAACACCCTGGGCAAGTCCTGAAATCTCTTTCTCATTTGTAACATGGGCCGATGATAATAACCACTTCACAGGACTCTCAGAGATGGAGGTCACCAGCAGGGAAAGGTCACACGAGCTCACACAAACCTGGCCCGAGGTAGAGCTAGGAATGAACTTCCTGTTCAAACACACATACTGCTCTGTGAGCTGGGAACGTGACTGTCACTCCACAGAGGAGCACAGTCCATAGAGATGGCTCTGTGATGCTTTTAGGCTACGTATGCTGTAATAAGCTTGAGAATCATTCAGGTCCTCAGTGAACTCCAGACTCCCAGAAGAAAACAGGCAGCTGGTGAGGCACCCCCGCCCCCGCCCCTGCCCCAGGACTATTTAACCTCTATGCCTGTCCTTGAATCACCAATCAGAGGGTTGTCTGTGAGGTCAACAGAGCCCCAAAAGCCCTGTGGAAAAGACAGCCTTATAGAAGTGAAGGGGATTGGAGAGATGGACAGGTCAGTTGTGAGCTGGTATGAATGGGTGGCTTGGCAGCCAGGCCTGGCCTTACACGCCTGTGCGCCTCAGTATCACAAGGAAAGCCATGTACCAATAGAGCCCCGGGCTGGGGATGCTCTCACAGGCTGTGGACATCAAAGCTCACGGAGGCCACATGACTCACTCAAAGCCACACAAATAGCAAACACAGCCTTGATTGGAAAGCCCATGTGCCCCACCAGGGCCAAGCTCTCCTACTGACCTGAGAAGGCGATGGCGAAGATCCCACCCGTGGCTGTGTCCCGGTGGAACTTGAGCAGGACCTGGTTAGAGGAGCTGTGTGCTATTTTCTTGGACAAACTTCGGGTGAAGACACCAAGCTGTAGAGACGTCTGCTGTGGCCCGTCCCTGCACATAGGAAAGAAGGTCCTGTATGTCATCAGTTGTCTTGAGTATCGGCTGCTCCTGGAGCCATCAGGGGCTCTGAGAGAGACCAGGAGTGGGTGGCTGTGACCCTAGAAAACTCTCCAATCCTTCTCTGTGAGGCCTTCCAACAGAGTTGATGGAACCCTTATTCATTTGATTCTTCACTAGTCTTACCCCCTGGTGGGCTTTGGGTCCTCACAGGCACCATGGGGTAGGGCTGCTGGTCTTCTTTGTTAGGGGCAGAGGAACTGTGGTAGGACTTTGCTCTCTCAGCCAGCCCTTTGTCACCCAAGCAAAGGTGCACCCATGTTACCTTTTGGGGAAAATGACTTCTTGCCTGAAACCTTATCTAATGCCCCCTTCCTGTTCATATCCATTGCTTGGAAATTCCTCCGAGTTTTGAGAAAAATTATTCCATTACCCTTTGGTGATTCCCAGAATGGCATTAATCTCCAAACAAAGGAATTTTAAAACACTATATATCTTTGTCCATAGATTCAATTGTTTGGGGGAAAATTGTCTAGGAAATTGTCCTTATCAACTCAGAATCTGCATTTCCATTTTAAAATTCACTCAGGACACTGTCTATAGAACTCTGTTACTAAATATTGAGTTGCTCAGTTTAGCAACTACTAACTGTACACGGCTACTTAGGTTTAATTCATTAAATTAAACAAAATTCAAAAGCCAGCCTGGTGTCTGCCATGTTGGATGGATGGCGTGGACATCAAATGTCACCATCAGTTCAGAATGCTCTGTCGGGCAGCACTGACTCGGCACACGATGACCAGAGGAACTTTGCATAAGGTCATGCCAAGCCTTCTCCGTTAGTCTGCACAGCTTGGTTACGTGTGTGTAGAGTGTGGGAATAAGTTCTGGAAACATGAAGGAGAGCCTGCACATTCACACCACTCCCAATCACGTACCCGCTGGCACCTTCACTGGCTGTAGAAAGGGACCCAGGTTGGGAACCACTGACCTTTCAATCCTCTCCCTTCATAGAACTGGTGACCTGATGCTGAGCCTCAGCTTAGCCCTGAGGCCCGCAAATGCCTCTTTTTGATTTGCTGTTGACGGGGCATCTGCGCCTACCAGACGGTGATGTAGTCTCCAAAGGGTTCTATCTGCAGCAGGCTGAGGTTGAGATGGACACCATGGCCAATAGGCACAGTGATCAGCCAGACACAGTCCTGGGAGCTTGAGTAGGGGCTGGGGTAGCCAGGTGAGTACACGGTGCCATTAAAAGAGGTGATGTTCCCACCGCAGGGGACTGCCAGGGAGGAAACACAAATAAATGAGTATTTGAGAGTCCTACCCACCCAGCTGAGAACCCAGATGCCTTCCCGGCAAAATCCCAGCTCTCATTACTATTTTTGCCAGGAGGTTGGTGGAGCGAGGAGGAGACACAGGGCTGGGTCTGGTTACGTCTGGTTCCGTTCACCAGCACGGCTCCCTGGCTGTCTATCATCACTTCAGGTGCCTCTGCGGTCATCTCACCTTGACCTCCTCTTTCTCTTTCTCACAGAAAAGCCCAGTAGAGAAGGAATTACCCTTGAGAACTCCCCTGACCCCTGTCCTAGGGATGGGGAGGAATGGGGAGGAATTGGGAGGAATGGGGATGAATGGGGAGGATGGGCTGTTAGGATTGGGGCTGGAATACTTTTCCTGGGAGGAGCTGAGGGACTATGACAATCTCTCTCCTCTCTGACTTGTTCTTTCCAGAGTGGTGCTTTTGGTCTAATTTTTTAAAAATTAAAAGTAGCATTTACTTATTTATTTGTGTGAGGATGTACATGTGGGATATGTGACATGTATATATGTATGTTTGTGTGTGTGCATAAGCATGGGTGTGCACTGAGAACTGAGGTTGATGCTAGCAATCTTCCTTGATCACTTTCTATCTTATTATTTGAGGCAAGGTCTCTCAATTGAACCCAGAGCTGGCCAATATGGCTAATCTGGCTAGACAGCTTGTTCAAAGGGGGGATCCCCTGTCTCCACTTTCCGAGTGCTAGAATTTCAGCTGGGTCCCCACACCCACCCAGCATTTATATGGGTTCTGGCAATCTGAACACATGCCTTCATATCTCCATTGCAAATAGTTTATTTGGTTTTTGGATTTTTGTAGTGAGGCTAAAGTTGGGTTAAAATCATGGTTATGCCATGTATTAGTTACATGACCATAGACAAGGAGTTCATTTTCTGAGTCTGTTTCCTCAGGAGTGAACTAGACTAAGAATACCCTTCACAGGACTATGGCTGGCATGAGGCTCAGAGGCAGAGATCTGGCTGCCTAGCATGCATGAGGCCTTGGGTTTGAATCCTAGTACATCAGTCAATGAGTCAAGGAATCGATGAATCAACCAACAAATGAAATGTTTGGCTCAGTATCTTGCCCAGAGATGCAGCCCTGGTTTTAGGTCTCTTTCTCTACAGAAAGCTACTACTGTGCCGTCCCCACCACAGGCTGAGCCATCTGTGGAACCTTCTGACTCTCAGGAAACGTTGCTTTACTAAGGAAGGGAGTGAAACTCAATGGCAAGGCACCGAGATGGAACTGACAGCTGACCCCAGAGCTGGGGCACTTTCCTCTCCTGGGTTACTGTCCTGGCCACGCCTCCCCATTTCAAGACTGATTCTAGTATCTCCTCCAGGAAAATTCTGGGCTGTCAGAGTAAGACAGGAAAGAAAGTGGAAGTGAGGTGTCGCTATGGGGAAAAGCGTCCTCACGGCCTCTTGGTCATCTCCACCTTGGTTCTGCTTAAGGAAGAAGGCCCAAGAACGTCCCATCTCCAACGACCTGAGATTACCAGCTCAGCTCTCACCAAATTCATGTAGGAAGAAGGGGAATGATGGGGGAGGTGAAGAAGAGCCAGAGTCCTTAGAAAAAGGCATTATTCTCTTCTCTTTGGGGAGGTTTCAAGGCTGACTCTCTCTACCATTCAGTTCCTATTGTCTCACTGTGGTGCCTTCCCATCTACTTGGGGGACATTAGCCCATCAGAGGGGATCTTCCCACAGGCTGGATATGTCATTCCCTTGGCTACAGTGCACATCTCCAGGTCCTTCATAGAACTTGCCCAGGGCTCTGTCACATGGGTGCTCTCCCTGGCTGGGCTGGCTCCCATCTTCATGGAAACAGGATGAGTAAAGCTTGCCTGAACCTCCACCCTTGGTGATCCCACAGAGCAGCAGGTGGAGCAGGATGCTCTGTCTCTGTGACTACCCCAGGAAGGATCATCAGGGCAAGAGAAGGACATACCTTCACACCTGGGTAGGGGATGGTCCCAGTTCCGATTGGTGCCATGTTGACATGTGAGGACAGGCTGGCCAGTCAGCTGATATCCCGGAAGGCACTCGAAGGTCACTGATTGTCCAACATTATAGCCAGCTCCCCTCACTATGCCATTGGCAAAAGGCTCTGGATCTGGGCACTCCTGTAGTTCATAGGCTAGAAAAGACCAGGAGAAAAGGTCACTTTATACTTTCTGGGGTATTTCTTCCCAAAGGGAAGGTTGTGGTGCCCAGGGACTAGCATTGTGGCAGAGCCCCAGGACTGGGGTACCTATAGACCTGACTGGTTGTTGGTTTTGGATAAGTCCCTCAACTTCCCTGTGCCACCCTTTTTCTTATTCATAGTTGTGACGGGGACTGAGTGCAATGACATCTGCGTGGCCCTTTGTGTGATACTGGCATGTGGGAGGGCCCCCATAAATGTTACTGGTTGTTCTTAGTTCCACTGAGAAAAGAGGCTTGGGGAACATACTGACAGAGGGATGCTATTCACTGACCATCTTCTGGGGGAGGGGGGTCAGGCGTTGGTCTGGGTGTCTTCATGTTGCTTATCTTGAGGTCACAGACACAGAAGCAATGAGGTGGACAGATGAGTGGGGTCTTTCCAGCTCTGCTAAGTTAGAACCCATGAAAGCATTTAGGGGGAATCAGTTAAACCTGCAGTCAAGATGGGAGCTTTGAGGGAGACTAGGTGGGCCACAAGGAATGTTGTGACTGCCATACCAGAATGTTCCTTGGAGGAGGAGGAAAGCTGCCTCATGGCAATGGTTGAGGCCCGTCCAACAGGCAGAGTCAGCTGAGGCACTGGCTGAGTGTGTGCCACAGAGCAACGCCTCCAACTAATTGGGTACACTGGATGAAGAATATTCTTTGTGGCAGTAATTGGGCGCTCTCTACACAGGGAACTGGCAGAAGAAGGAGATGGACTATTTCCACAGCAGAAACACTCAGTAGGAACAGCTGAGGCTGAATGATGCTCTGTGGAAGTGGATGATTTATCACATGTAATAAGAGTAACTGTGACCTCAAGGCTAACGGTTCCTCCATGCCCGCTCTGCAGTGGTGGCTGGGTTCTGTGTTTCCATTTGATACCGTGGAGGGCTGTTTCAGTGGGGAAATATGCACATTTCACTAGAAATCACTTTCAGAGAAGCTTGGGGAGAAAGCTCAGTTGGTTTGCCCTGGAAGCAGGAGGACCTGAGTGTGATACCCAGGATCCACGTGGGTTTGCCTGCTTCCTTCCTTTCTTCTTTCTTTGTGCCAGGAGGAGTAGCAGTGTGCATTTGTGATCCCACTACTGAGGAGGCAAAGACAGGCAGACCCCTGGAGATTATTAAACATCAGGCCTACTTGGTGAGACCCAAGCCATGAGAGACCAGTCTCAAAAAAGGGTACACAGCACCTGATACATGATGGATGACACAGGAGGTGGTCTTCTGGCCTCTGTGTGCACACACACATACATGTACACCTGCGATACACACATGCACCTACACACACACACACACACACACACACACACACACACACACACACACAATCACTGAGGTGACTAGATGTTTCAAAGAACCGAGTAGCCACCCTTGGCATGGGTGGGCTAAAGAGAGGTGGCCCTGTTAGGGGAGTGGCTCTGGGTGATTTGCCCATAAAGTCTTGGAGGCCGCATGTATGCTGCGTTGGAAACCTTGGTTGGAGCTCCATGGCCTGAAGACAGACAATGAGGAGACTGAAAAGAGAAGCCGCAGGTCAAAAGCCGGAGTAGCTTTGACGAGAGTGGCAAGTGTCATTTGAGGAAATAGCTTTTCCAAAAGGGAGGAACTTCAGGGAGGGCTGCCTGGATTCCCTTCAGTCCAAGATCTCAGAGCCCTAGAAGGTGCTTCAGAGGGAGACATAAAGCCTGAAGTCAAAGCAGGCTTACTCAGGGAGGGGGGCTGGGCTGTCCCAAAGGGAGATGTTCCTGTGGGAACACTTGTGACTCCAGACAAACTCATACCATTTGAAACCTGAGTTTTGACAGCTCCTAGCAGTTTGGAGCAGGGGTACACTTCAGTCATCATGCTATGAATGTGACTCTTCTGAGATTTTCTTGTGTGTCTGTCTGTCTAGTGTATGTATGTGTTCTCAGTGTGTGCATGTGCACGTGTGTGCGTGCGTGCGTGCGTGCGTGTGTGTGTGTGTGTGTGTGTGTGTGTGTGTGTGTGTAGATCTGAGGCCCATTCAGGTGTCTTCCTCTGATCACTCTCTACCACATTTTGAGGCCAGACCTCTCACTGAACCTGGAGTTCAGCTGTTGAGTAGACTGGTTGACTAATGAGCCCCTGCGGTCCTCTTGCCTCGACCCCCTCCCTAGTGCCAGGGCTACTGACACAGGCCTCAGGCTTGAGTGGCAAAAATTTTACCTATTGAGCCATGGAGTAAGTTAAGAGTAAGCAAACTTAGCTACCATTAAACGTTTTATGGAATGTCTGCCTATGGAAAGACAGGGAGCAGTGGCCTGGGGATGCTCAACTGTCCATCTGGGGGACTTTGGAGGAGAAAGAGCTAGACGGTTCCAAGAAAAGTTAAGGAAACAAAGAGAACTAGAGTCTGGAGAAAGAAATAGTCTCAGTGGGGACAGATGCCTCTTCTACAAAACTGGAGACCTGAAGCCCATTTTCTTTGGAGAGGGAGGATGGGGGGAGGCCTCAGAGCTCAGAGCCTGTTTATACTGAACGACTGTGGAGCGTGTGGGCCAGTTGGTCAGAGAGAATCATCTGCATTGTTCACAAATTAGAGGCCTCAGTGAAGTAGCTGGGCCTCTGGCACTAGTGACTCCCTAGGCTGCGAGGTCGGGACCATCACAGCAAGAAACCTTAATGAAAGTTGAGCTCCAGTCCGAGAAGGCGCAGGTGGCCTGATGCTGAGTGGCACACAGGTGGACTTGTGGGCAAGGGAGCATGAGGCAGGTCCTGATCACAGGAGAAAGGCTGACCCATTATGTTGTCCTTGATTCCTCAGAGGGACAGCTGGGGACCTCAGGGAGGGCAGGCTCAGCAGGAGCCCTTCTCAAAGAAGCATCTGGGAGAGCCAGGAGGATGTTCTCTGACACAGGGGCGGCAGCTGTGTAGGTGGGCGTGGTTAGGTCTCTTGTGGGGATCCAGGAGTCAGTGGTGGGTCTGAGTAAGACACCTTTACAAAGACAAGTGGGCTTGCCACACTGGGAACATGCAGGAGCTCGGCGTGTATGGGCTCAGTGTGTGGGTTGTGCCTGTGAAGGTGTGACGTGGGCCTGGAGCAGCCGACCGTGACCCAACAGTGGTGTTGTCAACACTTAATTTATAAGAGAGAGGTGTCGGGGGAGCACAGGTTGAACTGCCTCTACGTAGGCACACATGTGAATGCCTAGAACGGCAGGAAGTGACTTTATTTGGAGAGAGGACCTCTGCCCATTTTACACAAACCTGAGTGGCTGTAGGGTAGATGGCGATCTGATGTCACTATAAGAAGGGGGAGCTTGAGGAACCTCCACACTACATCCCATGATGTCTCTATTCATTTACCTTCCACCAATAGCATGGAAGCTTCCTTTTCTCCCATGTCCTTGCCAGCATACAAGAGAGGACATTTTGAGTGTTAACCACATCAAATAAATTGTAAATGTTTAGGTTGATGGGAATATGAGTCACCTTGATTGGATCAAACACAATATTCCTGTCTTGAAACATCACACTGTATTCCATATATATATATAATATATAAAATGGCTATGTATCAATCAGGGAGGAGGGGGCTAGAGTTTTGGAGATTGATACCATATGAAGATGAAGTTGGAGACTGGGTGATGATTCTGCAAGCCGACACAGTGCTGACCTATCTGAAAACTACCCAAATCCAGTCCCTCACCCCGAGCAGATCCTTACAATCCTCAGAAGGAACCTGGCCGGCCAACACCTTAATCTTGCTCTCACTTCCATCCCCAAACCTAAGTTCAATTGTTCAAGTCACAGGGTCTTTGGTACTTTGTGATGGCTTCCCACCAAACCAAGACCCAGGAAGTGATGGTAGCAGTGGTGTGTGTGTGATGAGGGGGCCACATCTGTTCCAGCCAGATCATGGACTGTGTAACCGGAATCCAGTTTGTCTTCCGAGACAGACTGTTGTGACAGAGGGTGACACGTCAGTCCTACACCCTCCCCTTGTCGGTCGCAGACACTCTTGCTTAGGAGCAGCTTCTGTAACAACCCCTCCTTCTCCCCTGGATATGGCTGCCTGGTCGGTACCAACCAAGTGGCATGGTTTGGGGAGGCCAAGCTCTTGTGCTCCTGCAGTATGAGCCTTCCCTGCTCACACACAGGCCTCCTCTGTGAAACCATTCCAAACGTGCCTACCTCAGGGGACACGCTCTCCAGCTGTCTCGGAACAAGAAGCCCAGTCCTTGCTAAGTATTCCCATCTGACAAGGAAGGGGCTCCCAGCCACAGGGATGAAGAAGCCAAGGCTCTTAGGAAACTACACACTGCACGGTATTCTTTCTAGACTAAAAGAATATGTGGTCAAAACTTTGTAAAACTTTACATATTCTTCCAAGGAATACACACACACACACACACACACACACACACACACACACACACACACA
>CABHPR010154767.1:0-18941 GCA_902168415.1 Peromyscus melanophrys | reverse complement strand
ACACACACACACACACACACACACACACACACACACACACACACACACACACCCCGCTATGAATCCCCACTGGAGGGCTGCAATGAGAAACACATTGCTTGGAGTCTGGTGCTTAGTAGAGATCCAATTACTGTTTCTTGCTTCTTGACCTGACCCAAATGCTCTGAAACACCCCTGTCTTTCCCTGATTTCTGTTTATTTCCACAACTTTTCCCAGCATTGGCTAAACAGTGAAACCACACCAAGTCCTTATTTTTTGTGCAACCCATGACGCTATAAGTGGGTTTATTTGACAAAGTCATGGGATAAGCCCAATGTGCCTAAAAATGCCTTCTGGGGTCTGGCTGGTTATGTGGCTCACTGTGGCCCTCATGATGTTTGCAAGTGGGCAACCTTCTTGTGATTTTTCTTAGTGGGCAGAACCTTCCAGAAGTCAGGACAGCTTTGAATGAGAATTAGAAATTACAAAAAGGTCTTTCAGAAACTACTGACTTGGAACAAATCCAGAACATCGACATTTCTTTTGACTTGAACTTGAACTCAGCAATACAGCAGAGCTCTGATCCTTAAGGATTTGGACTTTAGTGGATTTCAAAGTCCGGTTCTTACCAATGCAGAGTGGAGGAGGGTAGTTCCATCGACGCACAGTTCCAGGCATGCAGGAGATGTGGGCATGGCCCTGGAGAGTCAGAACAGCAGTGGGCTAGTGGTCCCCAGGGGCACAATTATACATATAACCCAGAACAGGGGCTTGCTCTCGGCCTCACATTAAGAGACAAGACATACAGACACATGGGATCACCTTGGGATTTGAGGTAAGACAGAAGGAGAGAGATTTGGGTGCGGGAGAGATCACTTACTAACAACCATTACTAAAGAATTCTCATTACAGGAGGTTTCCTTGCAAGTTTCCTCTAATTACTAAATTCCCTCATGGCCCTCAAAGGGAAATTAAATTTTCCTAAGTCCAATCAAAGCCGACTTTGCAGGAACACATTTCAGGCTGGATTGTCCAGGGTCCTCACCATCAACAAAGTTTGTTTTTGTGAGAATAGTTCCAGGAGTGGATAACTGTCCCCAGGGGAAATGGAGGCTACACCCATCCTTGATGGATGGAGCTCTACTGGTTCAGGAGTGGGTAATGAACTCAGGGGACGCCTGCTCCCTGTTCTGGGGTTTTGGTGGGGCGGGGGCGGTACCTGGAGGGCATATCCTGGCTCACACTGGAAAGAGACCACATCATTCACCAAGTAGCGCTCTCCTGTCTTCACCCCATTACTGGGTACAGCTGGTTCAGGACAACTGCTCAGGCCCACCGCTAGTCAAGACAGAGACAGGGAGAGAGGAAGATGGACAAGACTGTCAGGATAAGGTGACAGAGGCTGAGGGAACTGTTGGCTTCCTGAGGTCCAAGGCTTGTGCCTTCTTGGGCCTGCTCTTCACCCCGGCAAGCTAGAACGTGTAGTGCGCAGGTTCATCAGATCAAAGCTGGGACAGGGGGGGTCATTTCAGGGACTTGGGGTGTTTTGTTCACCTACTGAGCTCAGCATCAGGACACCCTGGCTGCAGACTCCCAAGGCCTCTCTGCCTGAGCCCTTCCTGTGTCCCTCTTGTATCTGCTCTCAACTTCTCTCCCCTTTCTCCACCCTCAGAAGACTGTCTATCAGAGATCTTAGCAAAATCCATCAGGGCACCTGATGGGTTGGGAACACTCACTGGTTGTTTGCTGGTGCCCACTGGTTCCTCCCTGTACCTAGTGTGAGATGGGAGCGGGGAGAGCAGTCCCAGGAAGAAAGCCACCTCTCTGGAAACCTCTTTATGCCCCCAAAGGCACAGTTACAGTTCTTGTTGTTCAGGGATTTTCGCGGTGGCTAGAGGGAATCTTGTAGATGATAAGTGAGACTGCGTGAGAGAAAGAACTTTGAGGATAACTGTATCCTCCAAATGGGCATCAGAAGCTGGTTTTCAGAATCAGAGGAGAGGGCACCTCCATTTTTTTTAATCTCCCAGATTATCTACTAGGGCCAAGGCTGAAGCACTTTCCGCTCAGGTTCTAGGGGTCAATGCTTCAGGGGTGCTGGCTTTATTCCGTGGTTGAGTATGCAAGCTTGAGAGGGGTTCAAGCCTTCTCTAAGTCTTAGCATCTTCCTCTGGTCAGTGGTTGGCTTAAGTGGGAGGGAGTGGGGAGTGGGTATACTGAGGGTGGGGAGCCAGCCACCGTTTGTTCCCACCCGGACACCCACGCATGGCCATGATCCTGGATTCTCACTTTTGTACTCCAAGTGGAAGCCGGCTGCAGACACGCTGATGTCGGAGTAGAAGTGGAGGTAGAGCTGGTTGGAGGTGCTGTTCAGGAGGGCAGGCACTGTTGTTCCTAGGCAAGAACACCAGGGGTCACTCAGGCATACCCTCCACATGCCAATCTGCACCTCATTCCTGTTTCTACTACCTGCTGACATTCTGTTCCAGGACCCACAAATACCTCTCCCCCTCCCCATTATCAAACTTGCTAAATGACAAATGCCAGGTAGTTAATGGGCCAGGGAAGGGAAGCCATGGATGAGCAGTGCCATAGACCTATGCTGCCAGGAGGCAATTCTCCTCAGGCGATGAGAGGGCTGTGAGTCTGGTCCCTACTCAGTCATCTTCAAAACGAGTCCAACACGTATAATTATCTGGGCAACTCAGCTGGCAGACAGTTTATTTGGATGTGAATGGATCATCTTTCTATCTCAGTATCATGATTTCTGGGCCTAGTTGATTCAGGTAACTTCCTTGGCCATTGGGCAAAACCACATACCATGTTCTGGCACAAGCGTGCCACTGAATGGGCAGTGGGGAATCCACTTTGGGGAAGAAGTTTGGTTGTTCCTTAAAAAATATGAGCTGATGGTGATTCCATTTCTGGACATATGCTCTTGAGGATGGGCAACATATGGGACACCAGAGCTTACATGTGGATGTCCATCTCAGCATCAGCCACAGCAGCTCCATCACCAAAGTGACACAGACATCACTGAGTGATGGGTCTATGAAGAAATGGCCTATCCACACAGCACAGTGCTGACTCAAATTGACACCGGGTGAACCCTGAAAATGTGTTGAATCCAGACAGAAAGCCACATGGTGTAAGATTTCACTGATATGAACTGCTTGGACAAGGACAAGTCCATGGGGATTGGAAGATGAGTGGTTGCCAGAGGCTAGGGCAAAGTAGGGAGTTGGAGAATGAGTGCGATTGGTACTTGGTTTCTCTGCAGGGCTACAGAAATGCTCTGGGATTATTTAGAAATGATGGTTGCAGATCATTGTTAATATACCAAACCTCAGTCAGTGGTGATGATGGTGGTAATGGTGATGATGATGATAGTGTAATGGTGATGGTGATGGTAGTGATGATGATGATGATGGTGGTGGTGATGGTAGTGATGGTGATGGTAGTGTGATGATGATGGTGATGATGGTGATGATAGTGATGATGATGATTATGGTAGTGATGATGATGATGGTGATGATGGTGGTGATGATGGTGATGGTAATGATGATGGTGATGGTAGTGATGATGGTGATGGTGATGATGGTGATGGTGATGATGATGACGATGGTGATGGTGATGATGGTGATGATGATGATGGTGATGGTAGTGATGATGGTGATTTAGTGATGACGGTGATGGTAGTGATGATGATGATGATGATGATGATGATGATGATGATGATGGTGATTTAGTGATGATGGTGATGGTAGTGATGATGGTGATGATGATGGTGATGGTAGTGATAATGATGGTAGTGATGATGTTGGTGATGTAGTGATGATGGTGATAATGATGACAACGACGATAATAATGATGTCTACCACAACCCTCTAAATGGAAGCTCTGGATGTCCCACCTTACCTGAGAAACTCCCTAGCATGGTTACAGTGTTATCTGCTCCATCAAACACTTCTAGAGAGTCCCAGTTCTGCTCTGTGACAAAACTGATGACTTGAATCTGGAAAGACAGGAGGGTTGAGTTGTTGGTCACACCGCTCAAGTGCCTCCCTCCCTTCTCTTCCCATAGCTAATTCAATTCATCCAACACCTTCTCTGGGCCTGACACTGTGCTGCTTCCTTCCCACAAAAGTTAGTTGTGGTCCACACCTATCTCAGGAGCTCATTGTCTGGTGGGCAAGACAGATGTGAGATAAGTGATGACAGGACAGAAGGACACTTAGTGACATTCCAGAAAGTGGGAATGCTTCAGTCCAACTGGCTTTCTCCCCTGCCTTTTTATTTTCTGGAGACAAAGTGTCATGTAGCTCAGGCTAACCCTGAGTCGCCATGTTGCTGAGGATGACTTTGAACTTTTAGTCCTCCTGCCTCTGCTTTCCTGGGAGTTGTGATAACATGCATGTACAAGCACACCTATCTGGTTTATGCGGTGCTGGGGATTGAACCCGGGGCTTTGTGCACGTCAGGAAAGAACTCTACCAACTGAGCCACCTCTCTGACCCTTTCTCCCGTTTGGAATATTCTTTGGGTTTCCTGCTCCCACTGTGTGTGTCCTGCTCTGGTCCTGATTACTCCATTGGCCTGACAGGCTCTGGGTCCTCTCCTAGGCCTCCTTCTGTGTTGCTCTTACCTTGGGCACATGTTACACACCCCGGTCACCCCAGGTGTGCGCCTGGCTGTTCTCCCTGCCTCACTTGGGCTTGGTGATCCACCCTTTCCCTATTCACCAGCAAGCCCCCTTTGTTCTCGCTAACGGTCTTCGAGAAACACCTCAAACCATTTGAAAGTCTCCGAAGAACTCTCCAAATTCATATTCCAATTGCAAGTCCACACCCTTCTCAGGGCCCTCCTGGCTAGCTGGAGCTAATTTCCACCTCTCATTCCCCCTCAACTAACTGTCTTTCCTCCCACCTTCCCCTAGAGATGCTGTGAGCTCTTGTTTGGGAGCCATATGTCCGCATCTGCACTGTGCCACCAAAGCCACAGAGACAAGGGACAAACTATGTCATTTCTCATTCCACCTCAGCCTGGCTCAGGGTCCAGCGACAACCAGAATCTGTGGACAGCCACTTAGCTGGGGAGGCTCCTTGCTCCTACCTGGATGCCAGCTCCTTCCGGGACCATGATCTTCCACACGCAGTTGAGGCTGTTGAGGTAGGGCTCTGGGAAGCCAGGGGACAGGATGGTGCCCCTGCGTTCAGTGAGGTTGCCACCACAGGGCACTGGGAAGAGACACGGGGCTGGTCAGAAGCTCCTCGGCTCATCTTTGTGGTGCCTCCATGGGAGCTTCTCCATGTGCTTCCCTCAGGGCCGTGGGCCTCTGCTGAGCCTCCTCCTGGGCTAGCTCCTCCTATGGCTTTCAGCCCCCCCTTCCCTCAGGTTCTCTGGCCTCTGCTGGGCCACTTCCATGTACTGGCCTCTTCCCCGACTGCCCCTCCTGTCCCCCTCTGCTCCCCAGGGCCCACCTCTCTCAGGGTCTCCAGTCGGCTGTAACTTATGCTGGTTTTTCCTCCAGCTCCCAAACCTCCCAGGCTCACCACCTGTAGGATCCCTAGCCTCTGCTGGGCCTCCTTCCCACACTGGCTTCTCCCTTAGGGACCTCCTGCTCTCAGCCTTCTTGGTGACCTGACCTCAAACAATGGTTCTCCAGTGACTTGTACCTGTCCCTCTCTTCACAGATATCCCTCCCAAGCTCCTTCCCCTCTCTGTATTCATACTGCCCTGCAGGACCAGAGAGTTTTTAGGCCTGAATGGGACATTCTCCTCAGATGCTGAGGAGGGCTGCTGCAAGCCCTGAGGATATCTCTGATGACTGGCTGTGTCCCTCAGGGAGCGAAGTCTGCCCTTAGTCTTTTCCTCTCTCCATCTCTCCTTGCTGTCTCAGTCTTGGCTATCACTTACCCACACAGGTTGGTGCAGAGACATTCCACTGGGCTAATGCTCCAGGCACAGGGAGGCACTCGATTTCTGGGGACCCCTGAAGGGCATAGCCCGAGTTGCATTCGAAGCGAATGATGGCCCCCACAGAGAAGTCACTGCCCAGCCTTTTGCCATAGCGGGGTTCTGGCACAGAACTGCATTGCGTGGCACTGGTTCGGGGCACCGCTGTGGGGGAAAAAGGCACTCAGGGGGGCAGGCCTCACCCCTGTAGAAGCTGGCCTAGGGATGCATGCAGGACAAGACTTGAGGGGGCCCTGGGAGCTCATTTTGAGGCATACTACTGGACTCAGTGTTACGGTACAGCTTCTAGGAATCATGGTGGTGAGAGTCCCAGGGCCCAGACTTTAGGCTCAGAGCTCTTCTTTGTTCCCCTGGTGACATTTCTTCCTTACCAGGGCCTGGTGTTCCCTAATGGCAACCATAGCCTTCCCCCTCCTCAAGCCCGTGCCCAAGGTCTGCAGGCCAATGACTTGAGCATAATGGTGACTTGTGGGAATCAGGAATGGCGTCCCTTGTAGTTGGGATCACCCCCTGCACAGGGCTATACATGGCCTCCTGGACAGTGTAAAACAAACAGAGAGGGCTGCGCTTAGAGATTGGTGGCCTTAACAATGTCACTGTTGCTGGGCAGGTGGAAGCAAAGATGCTCCAAGGTCCTGCTGGGTCTTAGTGACCCAGAAGAACACCGACTGCCTGACTGGTGGTGGACTCTTTTAATCCGACCAGCATTTATCACCCTCATTTCACACTTGAGCAAAAGTGGAATGGCTGGTGTCCACCCTCCCTGATCAGAGCCTGTGTTTGCCCCACCCCTTTACTACACACTGCAGACAAAAGGAAGCTCCGTGAGGTTAGACGACTGGGCTGATGTCCCCAGCACCATCAGAAGTATACTAGACATTGGGTGGGGGTGGGGCAGTGGTGGTGGGGGGGGGGAGGAATTAACTTCCCATGCGTGGTTTCCTCCCAAATTCAAGATAGAATTTAGCCCAGAAACTGTTGCTTGGGTAAACAGATGCACACAGTTGAACGAATGTCAGGAAATTGTCTCCCACTTTGGTAACTGCCCCCCAAAGTCCTCATAGGGAGGTGTAGACGGGAAGTGAAGGGTCTCTGTTCCTTGGGACATAAAGTCACTGAGATAACATCTGACCCTCCAAGGTCCACACCCTACATACCTTGGTAGACAAAGTGGAAACCCCTGGCCGGTACTTGGCCTTTGGCGCTGAACTTAATGAGAACTTGATTGGAGGTGGCCAAGGGCAGCGACTCTCCTGCCGAGAGGGGTGAGGAGAAAGGAGGACAGTGAGCCTGGCCAGGAAGGAGGGGCAGACATATGCACACAGTGATGCTCAGCAGATAGACTCCGGGCCAGGAAGGAGGGGCAGGTACTGCTCACAGTGATGCTCAGCAGATAGACTCCAGGCCAGGAAGGAGGGGCAGGTACTGCACACAGTGATGCTCAGCAGATAGACTCCGGGCCGGGAGGGAGGGGCAGACATATGCACACAGTGATGCTCAGCAGATAGACTCTGGGCCGGGAGGGAGGGACAGGTACTGCACACAGTGATGCTCAGCGGATAGAATCTGAGCTGGGAAGGAGGGGTAGGAACTGCACACAGTGATGCCTTCCATATTCCAGGATTCACTGCAACCTAACTCAGCCTGCACCTTCCAGTGGGAAGCTCACAGATGCAGGTTGGGGATGTGGATCAGTTGGTAGAGTGCTTGCCTACCATGCACAAAACTCTGGGTTTGGTCCCCCAGCACTGCATGAATTGGGTAGAGTGGTGCGCACCTCTAATTCCAGCACTTGGGAGGTAGAGGCAGGAGGATCATAAGTTAAAGGGCATCTTCCATCCCCAGTTAATACCATGCCTGAGGCCATCCTTGACTACATGAGATCCTTTCTAAAAACAAAAACAACAGCAATAAAAAAGAGATGGTTTTAATCTACGCTATCCCTTGATCTGCAGTCACTGTGAGGCCAGCATGGCGGAGCTCAGCACAAAGCAAGATGAAGAGGTTTGGAAAATTACATGACCTGTCCAGAAAGGAGGAAGCTGCTAAAAACGTGTTGATTTATGGGGCTGGAGGGGATGGTTGTTACCATGCCAGCAGGAAGTTTACTTGGAAAAGTGAAATCAGACCAATTAAAAACAAATACATAAAAATCAGACACTGGTTTGTGGGAAGGAAGGAGTAAGACCATCTGAAAGCTTGGCCTTTCCCGGACACCCTGGAAGTGATAGAGATGCGTGATTCAGACTAGCACATCCTCGAGAGTAAATGGAGCAGTTCTCAGGACACTGAAGGGGCAGCTCAGTGGATGCTGAGACTGTCTCGGACACCCCAGGATGTGTGGTCCTCCAATCACATTGTGCAGAAGATAGGAAAAGTCTGTAAGGATACAGGGCACTGAGGAGCGCTAGTGTGGGCAGCAGACAGGGCTTAGGTCTGCTTGGTGTGGTGGTACAGATGGGGGAGGGACAGCATCAGCTGGACCCACAGCTATGAAGCAATGACCCTGCTCATCCTTATCTTCCTGTGGAAGCCCAGGCAGGATGTAGTGGTGGGCAGTGGCATGGCCACTCTGCCCCTCTTTGACCTTAAGGACCCCTGACTCTATCTTCAAAAAGGGAACCGGATTTACAGAGAGCCAGGTGATGTCCACCAGGGAGAGGATTGGAGTGTAGATCAGCGGGAGTCACTGAGAGGGCCCACTGATGCTTCTAGAAAGCCCCTTGGCACCACCAGCCACAGGGATCAGAGAGAACCTTCTGCTCAGCACACTTAGATTTACATGTGGTTCAGTGTCATTTATCCTAGCTAAGAGTCATTGACCCAGAAAACTTCTGGCAGCTGAAACAGAAGGAACCTGGGGAAGACAGTCTCCCCATTCATCACCACCATCCTTCTCAGCTCTACCTCTCAATGGGGGTGAGCAGAGGGAACCATCATGTCTGGCATCTATGAATGAGGGCCTCAGTGATTGGCAGAACCCAGGTGACTTCAGTCCTGGCCACACACAGACTTCCTTCTCCTAGGGAAAGCACAGAAATCAATAGCCATAAGACAACTTCTAAGGGAGGAGGCTGCTGATAGAAGTCAAAGCAACTCTTTCATGTGAATTACAACTGAGAACAGAGTGAAGGTTTTTGGTCCTGGTTGCATAAGGTTAAATGGAGCAAGACATCTTTGATGCCAGAGGAAGATGTGGCAGAGGGAGGCGCTGAGGTCAGCAAAGGTTACCCGGGAAGGGAGGAGGCACTTCTCTACATGTGGGCCGAGGAACCCGGACATGTGGCTTGTGGGCTGTGCAGACATCCAGCAACGGTGTGGGGGTGAAATTGGGGTATTCTTTCAGAATCTATAGGAAAATGACAAAGAGATCAAAGCCTTGAGATAAATGCCAAGCAATGCAGAGGACAGATGGGAAAATCCAACCTGCAGACACGGGGAATTCCAGACAGGGAAGAGAGAAAATCCCAAGGAAAAGAGTTTAAGAACAAAGACACCTTGTGGAGTTGGGGCTCAGGCTGCAGCAGCTCACCAAAAGCACCAGATAAGACAAGAGAAAAAGTTTAGCCTGGTGGGCTGTTCAATATTCTAAATCAGAAAACATGAAAGCCCCACGGATGGCAAGGCATTGGTGATTCACAATGATGAGGACTCAGCTTGGATCCCAATATGAAATGTTGAAATAGGATGGAGCAATCTGCGTGTTTTTTTTTTTTTTTTAAGAGAGAAAGCATGTGGCCCGTAATTTGATGTGCAAGCAAGTTGGTGTTTATGTGGTATGTCAGAGGAAGACATTTGTACATCCGCCAGGGGACAGAGGGAGGACTGCGATCCTGAGCCCCATGTGCATCTCAAGGGGACAGAGGGAGGACCGTGATTCTGAGCCCCATGTGCATCCTAAAGGGGACAGAGGGAGGACCGTGATTCTGAGCCCCCACTGAAAGAAAGAACTAATGAAGAGAAGCCAGAAGCTAGCAAGGAGGAAATTCTGCTGGGGAAAGATTGCTAACCCCAGATGACCCTTGTCAATGAGGTAACGCCCAAAGGCCAATGTCAAAACTTACCTTTGGGTGAGAAATGAATGATTTAAAAATAGTTACTAAGGCCATTAGCACAAAGCCCAAGTGTGCAAACGAAAAACTGAAAACTAGAGACCGGGTCCGGCGTGAATGGAAAAGCAAAGAAGTACCTTCCCAACTGGGAAGCCGATCCCCAGGGAGAACGAAGCAGGCGGGCAGACACCAGCACTAACATCTCACCTGAGGGAAAAGACTCCCAGAGAATGAGGAGAGGAGTAAACACGGAAACTGTCAGAAATACAAGAAGCCCTTCCCTACCCCGGATACCACCATTTCCACGGAAGATGTTTTAACCCACTTCTCTCAGCCATTGCTCTATCAAATACAAAGCCACAGTAAAGACGCTGAAATAGAGACTTGAAGCTTTTCTCCAACCCAGCACACCGTAGTCACGGGGGTCACAGTTAAGTGAGGAATCAGACTTGAGTACCGCTCTCCTCCCTCCCTCCTCCCTCCCCTTCCTCCCCTTCTGTCCTCAGCTTCCTACTTGTCATCCCTTCATCTGTCCCCTTTCTTTCCTTCCTCACCCTCACCTTCTCTTCCCTTCTTCCCATTTCTATTCCTTCCTTCCTTTCTCTTCTCTTCTCCGCTGTCATTTCTTCCCCCCCCCCCCCCCCCTTCCTTCTATTGACTTTGTACACCTATATCTATTGCCATACAAAGTCCTAAATACACGCCCATTTACCCTTATCTGTAGATCATGCTCCTTTACTTCTATACTTTTAGATGATATGGTCTATCATCAAAACTCTGTCATAAACTAAACAATGCTCTCAGCTCAGAAAGTTAGATCAGGAAAAACACAGTAATCATCTGTCTGCCTGTTTGTCTGTCTGTCTCAATTTTTTTTTTTATTTTGAGACAGGGTCTTACTATGTACCTCAACTTGGTACTCACTCTGTAGCCCAGGCTGGCCTCAAGTTCACAGAGATCCACCGCCTCTGCCTCCCGAGTGCCGGGACTAAAGGCGTGTGCCACCACGCCTAGCTTGTCTTATTTTCTTGAGACAAGGTCTCTCACTGAACCTGCAGCTCAGCAGCCAGCTCTCCTCCTGTCTTCACTCTCGGCGCACTGGGGCACAGGTGTGCACACTGCCACACACAGCTTTTTATGCGGGTGTTGGGTATTCAAGCTGGGGTCCTCATGATCGAGCAGCAAGTGCTCTTACCCACAGAGCCGTCTCCCAGCCCAGAAGAGATAGTCTTTTCTTCTTTTAATTCAAAGGGATTTTTAGATTTATTTTATACGTATGATTTTTTTCACCTGCATGTATATATGTGCGCCTTGTGCCTATGGAAGTCAGAAGATGGTATCCAGTTTCCTGGATCTGGAGTTACAGATGGTTGTGAGAAAACATGTAGGTGCTGGGAATTGAACCTGGGTCCTCATCAAGAGCAACAAGAAATCTGAACTACGGAGCCATCTCTTTAGCCCCAGAAGAGACATTCTTAACTCTTGGGCAAGAGAGTACCATATGTTAAAGTAGCATGTATCGGACAGTGTGTATCAAAATGAACAACATGGAGCCCAGATGAGTATACTGCTATAAGCATGTTCAAACTGAGCACACTGTTGTAAACATGCATGGTCTTGTACAGGGAAAGGTACAAACAATGCTTGCTCTCCACCCAGGAAGGCAGGATGAGAAGAACAGTAATTTGGAGAAGGAACAGAGGAGAGAATTCAGGAAATAAAAGCAATGGCTAATTAGAAAGTAATAAACTCCACAGAAGTACTGATCAATCGGAGCAATAAGAATTTCCCAAAGCAACAGAACCCCATAAACCTCTGGCACAGCTAATCAGAGAAGGGGACCGTGAACACAGTGCACAGCACTCCAGAGACAGGGGACATACGCCCCGGAGCCAGGGGCGTTAGCAAAACCATCCTCACATGGTACAGAAATGACATTGCTTAAGTGAAGAGAAATTACGAAATGAATTTTACCAAAAGATAAAATATTAGCATTGAAATTAAAATAATATACCTGGATAGAACAGGAACCACGGGAGGAAATCAAAGAAAACCGACCGGGGTGGGGGAAATAAAACAATGAAGCAAATTTATTTGCAAATGATGGAGCCTCTCACCCAGCAGCTGAGAATTAGTCTGTGATATTAGCACTATTGAGGACGGTTCAATGGGTTTATAAGAGGAGTGCACTCTGAATGCCAGTCTTAGAATTGATTAGCAAAGACCGGCTAGAAAACACAAAGGGAGCCAAAAGGACCCATTTATAATAAGAGAGCAATAAAGACAGCTAAAAACCTCCAGGAGATAGCTGGGAATAAAGCTAAGAACAGCGACAAATCGCCGCTGTTTGAACGAAACAAACAGCCTGTGGCAGCCTGACCCCCAAAGTTTCCAACAGATAAGTGGAGAGACACGTCATATTCTCTCTCGGTTGGGAACAAGTGTTAATATAAAGATGCTCTCTCCAACGTAATCTACACATTTTGTGAAATTCTAGAGATAATTCTTACGTGTTTTTTTTTCCCTTTGTTTTTTGCATCTGTGTCTCATGTAGCCCAGGCTGACCTTGAACCAGCTTTGTAGCTGAGGATGACCTTGAACTTCTGATTCTTGTGTTTCCACCTCCCAACTGTTGCGATCACAGACCTGCACCATTGCACTGGGTTTATGTGGTGCTAGGCATTGCACATGCCCACCTTTGTGCATGCCAGGCTGGCACTCTACCAGCCGAGCTATACTGCCTGCCCTATGCAATGTTTTAAACTGACCACATATTTCTAGATAACATTTGGAGATACAAACAAGCAAGAATGGCCAATTAAGAAGTCGTAATAGCTAGTTGTGGTATTGCATGCCTGGGAGTCAGGAGGATGAGAACTTTGAGGCCAGCCTGGACTAAGTAGAAAAACTTGTCTCAAAAAAAAAAAAAATGAAACCAAAGAATGACCACAGGGATGAACAGGAGCATACCTTTTAAAGTAGTATGACAGGAGAGGTGGCTCAGTAGTTAAGAGCACCTGTTGTTCTTGTGGAGGACCTGAGTTCAGTTCCCAGCACCTACATGACAGTTCATAGCCTACCTAACTCCAGTTCTAGGGGATCTGATGTCCTTTTCTGGCCTCTTTAGACAATGTATACATGTGATGTACTTCTCTTTTTTTTTTTTTTTGAGCTGAGGACCGAACTCAGGACCTTGTGCTTGCTAAGCAAGTGCTCTACCACTGAGCTAAATCCCCAACCCCAATGTGATGTACTTCCTCACATGCAGGTGGAACACCCACACACATAAAAATAAGTCTTTGAAAAATGTTATTATGACACCAGGTACCATTACAGCTTTGTAATAACCAAAACCTGTACATGGAGGAATATACACTTGGAAGAAATAGATTAAAAGTAAGGAAAAAGACCCAAACACCATAAAAATTAGAATATGTAAACTTGGCATTTTGAAAATTCATATCAGAACAACTGATTAATTGGTTTGTGTCTCTGTATCAAATAAAAAGTCAAAATAAAATCCAGAGAAACTAAGGCAAACTGACAGAACTGAAAAGAAAGAGAAAGCAGAGTGTACACACAAAGGTATAAATGATGAAGGAGAGACCTATTTGATACCAAGGGGCATTTCCATTTTCTGATATCAAAACACACCCTGAAGAAAATTACATGGCAAACGGCAAAATGGAAGGGAAGGCTTCTTACAGTGTGTGAGACTCCTCTGGTGTAGAATGTATTTTGCCTGTAGCCATGTGGGGTTCTACTTCACGAAAAAGAAGATGAGGGCTAATAGAAAAATCAACACAAGTTTGCCACAAGGACACATGGGCCAACGAGGACATTATTAAAAAGGTTACCACCTCACCAGCAATAAAAAAGGCAAATTAGAAAATGCTATACTATTTGCATATCTCAAATTTGCAACTTTTTAAAAAATTACCTCACTTTTGGAGAACAAAGCTGCAAGATCTTTCTATCAGGGTTATTTGACAATCTATACAAAAAAGCCCTTAATGATCTCACCGTATTCTTTAGCTCAGCCACTCTTAGATATGCTGAGGTGCAGTCAGGGATATGGATGAAGATATATGTATAATGCAATGAGTTATTATTCATAATGCAGAAGCAAGCTAAATGCACAGCCCTAGAGAATTTGTTATATAAATCTTAAATAACTATAGGAGAAACTACTAAGCATTATATAAACTATAAAAAAGATACATAACAGCAGAGGAAAATTCATGGTGAGAGTAATTACAATGAAATATATATATATATATATATATATAGTTTTAGTCAATAAAATATGGAAAAGTCTGTCTACATGGATTTGAAGAGTAGAAGGACACGCAATGCACCGTGGCAATCATTTGTTTGGAGTGTTGTTTATTTAAAATGTTCCCTTATGATGAAAATTTGGTTCCCAAATTTTCTACAATGAAAACACAACATGTCCACAGTGAAAAGAAAAGGTGGGGCCTGGGTCCTCTGTTCTGTGTGGCCCTTTGACGTGGACACACTGTAGCAGGCTATGAAACAGCGCACCTTTGGCCACGATGCCTACAGGGCCTCATTCCTGGCAGTAGTCCTGGGATGGCCCGGCCTCCCCTTACTCCTCCCCTCTCCTCCGCCCTGGCCCACCCCGATCCCTCCCCGGCCCTGGGTACCTGTGTGAGAACCCGAGAGAGAGCTGAGCAGCCGGGCGTGCTGGCTGTAGCCGTCATGGACCTCCACTATGTCGTTGAGGGCTGTATGGAAGAAGGCAAACTGGCCAAACACCACTGTGGAGGAGACAGGGCAGTCAGTGCAGGGGCTGTGCAGGCTGCTGAGGGGTGTGGGGAGGAGATGGGGATCTGCTGGCCTTGGGCCAGGAGGAGAGAAGTTAGAGGGGGTTGCTGGTGCAGGGGCCAGCAGCAGGGCCCTTTCTGCTGCAAGGTTAGCATACTGAAAACACTGGGTACAGGGGACACAGACCAGAGGACGTCCCTGGCTGGTCTTCTCCCCAGGGTTTACACCTGCACCCAGGGGCAGGCCAGTAGAGGTAGACTGAACCTTACTCTTTTCTACAAAACAGCTGCAGCAGCTACTTGAGGACTTGCAAAGGCTTCTGATGCCACCCTCTACACCCTCACCCCCTACGCCACCCCACCCTGATCTTAGAAGCCTGTGATCACCTGGATTTTTCTTCAAATTCCCAGGCAACCAGGTCAGTCCCTGGACACCAGCTCTTGGGTCGTAAGAGGTACGAACAGTGTACAGAGCAGACAGTATCTCCACTCTACTCACCCAAAAGGGGATATGACATTCACCCAGCACCCACTGGGTGCCAGGGACCACACTGGTTGTGTGCACTGTCTTATTTGACTGTGGCTTTTGCAGAAATTAGTCATATTTTGTAGACCAAGAAGCATAGGCTTAGAGGTTAAGGGTTTTGGACCATCCAGTTAATTTGAGTAGGGACCCCCATGAACTCAGGCCTCTGGTCGGGGAACAGCAGGGATGTCCTCAGCCCTCTTTTCTCTGCCAATCAGTGCTGAGGGGTGGGGTCACTGTGGGCATAGCTCCCATCCACCTGGCTACACCTGACTCCCACTGTGGGCAAGAGCCAGTTAGGTCCTATCCCTGGTTTGGCTCACCATCTTCAGCTCATAGGAAGTAGGATATGTGTGTGTTTGTGTAGGCTGCGTGTGCATGTATATTGTATGTATTTTCTTTAGGCCATGGGTTGTGTATTCTGTGTATACGCTATGCATGTTCCATATATATTGTGTGCTGGGGCAGAGAGGGAGGGACTCAGGCCGTGGGGTTAACTGCTTGGTCCAAAATAATCCTCAGCTGAATGTGGCAGCCACGGTAGTAATCTTAGTTCTTGGCTATGGGTGGAGGAGGAGTGGCAGAAAGGGACGTGGGGAAAGGGAAAATTGGCACAGCCCTGGTAACGGGGTCTGCAGTCCCCAGAGGTGAGCAGGACACACAGGTTCCTCCTTTCTTCTGATCTGCATCAGTGCCTCTTCCCACCTAAGCACACACTTAGCAACTAAACAAAACTCTCAGAGAGTGTCATTTAACTCCTAGGGTAATGCGACAGCGTGGCAGAGCCAGGGCGAGGGGGACTACTTCTGAGGGGGGATCACAGAGAGGTCTCTGGCAGCATGATGTCGGCACTGACACCTGAGTCGGGGACACGTCATTCCTACCTAGAGGAGAAAGTCTGCCACTCTTCCTGGGCTCAGGGTTGGCCTCACTGGCAGAGAGGAGCTACCTGGAGCACAACGCCTTGGCAGCCAGAGTCCATGGGCAGGTTTCCGCTGTGTGATGCTGGCTTGGGGTGGGTTACCGGCAAAGGACTGAGCTCCTCATCATACGGAGAATTGAAGCGTAGCATCGGGGGCCAGCTATCAAGGGTCCTTGACTTTCTGGACAATGTTTCCTGACTTTCCTCAGTGGATTCCCCTGGGCCTAAAGCTCCTGCCTTAGTGGGAGGGGTGTGGTAGGTGCACACACAGCTAAGGGTGCAGGCGCTGGGGCAGAGCTCCCCGTGGGGATGAGCCTGGGGGTTACAGGAACAGGAATGTGTCTCCCGTCCAGGTGGCAGAGGCCTCAGCAGAGCAGATAGCCTTGGTGGGTGGTACTAAAAGCTTGCTGAATGACTCAGGCGTCTGGGCCCTGCCTTGTGCTCTTCCTATCCATGTCTGAGAAGAAGTAGCCTGCTTTCCTAGCTGCTCAGGGTGACAGTCCTGATTTCTTCAGTCTGGCTGTCTTGGGATCTGGAAGTTTCTTTGACTTCTTAGGGCAGACGGTTGCCTCATGGGTTTCTGGCTCCTCCCACTTAATAGTTGCTGGAGGTTCCCAGTCCCTTCCCTCTTCCTTCCTGCTCCCAGGCCACTCTCTGCCAGGCCCCCCATCAGGCCTGGATCTGCAGGCCTTCTAGTCCCTTCAATCTGTGCTGAGGAGACTCAGGGCCCCTGGCCTTCATCAGCTCTCTTCAGTTCACCTCCCTCCTCCCCCAAACACACACCATGCCTGTGTGTGCCTTCTTTCTCCTCCCAGGCAGCCCCTCCTGGTGTATTCCACATACTCTGCTGTCCTGCCTGAGAGGCTGTCCTTCCAGGTCTCACAATGGAATTGGGTAACTTGGAGGAGCCTGAGGGCTTGCCATGTTGGAAGGAAGTGGGAGAAGTCAGAAAACACAGAAGTAAGCCAAGGAGACTCTACCGTAGTCCTTGGGCACGGTGACGAAATACAAGCAGGTCTGTCCACTGGTGTAGTTCTGGGGGTAGTTTGGGGACAGGACCACTCCATCTGAACCCACGTACTGTCCACCACAAGGAGCTGAAAGAGAAGCCGGAGAAGGGCCTGGTGACTTGGCGACCTCCTAACAGCTGCTCATCTTCCCTTCTCCCAGCCCGAGCCTCTGGCCCTGCCCAGGTCAAGGACACCTTGCCCCTAGCCTGAAATCCACCTAAGGACACACATCAGCCTTTGTCCTTTAGGTGTTAACACTGGCACACCCTTGGGGCTCACATCGCAAGACTTTCACACTTATATGCTTCTATGTAGGACCTGGGTGTGGTCTTTGGCTCCATGGCGGACTGATGAAGGCCCTGGCGTTTACTGAGCAGGAGGCTGAAGATTCTCTTCCTACACTTACCTTCTGGGGCACATTCAGCCAAGCTACCTCCTGTTCCTGTCCTTGGTGCTAGCCTTGCCCACTTATTCTTTTTCAATTGGGGTGGCCCCCATGCTCTGGGGGTTCTGACACACAGGTGGTAACACAAGACCACCTTGTGATCTTACTTTACTTACATCACTCTGCTTTACAGACATCACTCAGAATGTCCTCAGCCCCAGGAGTCAGCCCAAGGTCACCTTTATCTCCCCTTTCCTGGTGTGAAGTTCCTGGATGGCAGGCCTGCAAGCCTTGGTTGAGCATCTCTCTGAATGGGAGTAGGTACACTCAAGGGAGAGGACTGTCCAGAGAGGCTGAGACACTGGGTGGATGATGACGACATCCCCCTTCATTGCAAACCCACTTGTCAGACCCTGCTTGCTTCACAGGAGTCCCCTGGAGGTCATGTCCTGCTTCCCCTCCCCCACCACAGACCATTCTGCCCACCATCTGTCTCAGGCATCCTTGGCCTTTAGAGCCCTAGGGTCCTGGCTGTTCTCACCTGTGCAGACTGGCCTTGGGTTGTTCCACAGTGGCTTCCCATCAGGCCCCAGGATGCAGCTCAGGGTGGAGGCACCCTCAACCTCATAGCCTCCGTGGCAGTAGTAGGTGATGGAAGAACCCAGCTTCAGGTCAGAGCCCACTCGAGTGCCGTTCTTGATGGAACCAGGGTCAAAACATGACTCTCTTGGGTTTTCTGGAAAACCAGGCAGATGAACAGAGTTGAGTTGTGGGGGGGACAGGGAACAGTTCATTAGAGACTTATGAGCAGCACAGAAGGGCTCAGGATGACCAGTCAATTTCCCTGCGTGTCTAGAAACACCTCTAAACTTTGTTAGAGATTTGAGGCTGGCAATGGTCTTCAGGATTGATGCTCTCCTCCCCAGTCCTTCTTGCTGTGACCTATAGAGGAGGAAGTGAAGTCTTCACCTTGGATATTCCTTTTCATCTCTTTGCTGACTTCCCCAAGGAGAGCAAGTACTGCTCTGCCTGCAGTGAACCTACGCCACTGCCTGCATCCTGGGGGAAGGCAGGGGTCAGTATTCAGGCCCAGCCGCCGGCTCCTCTCTCACCCCAAGCCAGTATAAGCTAGCTTCCTTGACTTCCTATCTCCACCCACAAATCCAGCAACACCCAGCATTTGGAATCATCTCTTTCTCCTCTTCATCTTTCCCTCCACTGTGCTGGCCTAAGGGTAGAGCTGATATCTGCTCCACAGGCTCACATATAGGGCACTAAACTCAGATCAGGGGGTGGGGGGGGG